>VXBW01001766.1:1090133-1200651 GCA_013400375.1 Thinocorus orbignyianus
TTTTTTTTTACTTCACTGTAGAATCATATACGTTTCTTATTCTTTAGGCTAGGGTGATTCTTCAGTTCTACCTCTAAGCAAGTCTTAACGTCTTTATTAAAATGTATCTTGCTCTCTGGCAGTTTTTCAGTCTCTGCCATTGTTGTGTTTGTCTGAAAATGATGTTTAGAAATAATAATGGCTGATTTTTTTTTTATTTTTTTTTTGTAGTTTATTCACATAAATAAGTGGTTCTACTTATTTCTACTAGTGTTCAGTGAGAAGAACCTGAAGCTCATGATCAAAAGATGATCTTCTTGATAAAAATGCAGCATAGAGAGAGCTGTTGTGGAAGGAGTGATACACTCAGTCCTAAGAGAGAAGCAGCAATATATTTATTGATCTGAAACAATGATTTAACAAAGTTTGATCGTAAGTGCAACAGTGGTTTAACAAGGTTCCATGACAAGGTACACAAGCTTGTTTACTGCATGGAGGACAGTGTCAGAGCCGTCAGACAGACCTTCCCAATGAGTTGAGGTTCAGAGAGGACCCCCTTGGCTTTCTGAACTCTGTCTCTGAGAGGAGTCGAGGTGTGGCTGGATCCAGACTCCGTCTGCCCAAAGGAGGTTTTAGAGAGAGGCTGATAGTTCCTCCCCACCTCATCTTTCAGGGATTCTGTAGGCCTGCTTCATGAATAACAAGTCATAAATGTGTGGATTTTGAGTGTGTTTGAGTACAGGGATTGGAAGTAGCTATTTCAGTTGTGATACTCTACTGGGAAGACATTTGCCTGGAAGTCTATTTGAACATAACACTGTCATGGTAATCCTCCTTTGAAACACACACAGACCCCATGCCCACACACATGCTGTCTCACACTGAATTCCCAAGTGACCAAGAAAGTCAGTGCTGACTATTAAGGATGCAGTGATTGCAAGTCATTACATAGGGTATTAAATTCCTTGCAGGTGTCAGAAACTTCCAAGTGCCAGTGATGGTAGCACTAGGAAAGGACCACTCATACCTTCAGAAAAAAATTCCAAGTCATTCCTGTGTGGTGTTGCAAAGGCTGGCATTTCTCAAGTAAACTTCAATAAGAAAGCTTAGAGGAAAAAAGAACAAGTTTGCTTATTCAATAAATTACTTTTATTGTACATTTTCAACCCTACTATCATCTTCCTAGACTTCCTGTGTTACTCCTGTCTATGCATTTAAGATTCAGATTACTGTTACTTGATCTATCAAAGTGACTCGATCTTATATTGATTCATTTCAGTGCACAGACTCTGGTTTCAGTGAGGAAGAATTTAATGATTATAACGCCCATAACTTTGGCAAGTATTTGCAAAGCTATGTGATGTAGCTGAGACAGAGCCAATGTTATCTATTTATTTCTTTATATGTGTGGGTAATTCTTGTTAGAGGTGCCTAGAAATGCAAAATGATAGCAGAGCCCCTTATATGCAGGGATTTTCAGAACTATGTGGGTGCTAGAAATACAGCTGTGCTCCCTGGTCTGCTCTCTGAATCCGTTGGATGCAGGCCAGATACACTATCCTGGACGTCATGCTGCCCTAATGCAGTTATCCAGTTGTCTGAAATGCAGAATTTCCATTGCANGTGACTTCAAGTTTCTAATCAGTTTTTAAAATTTTTGACACCCACAAAGAGGAATGCTTCTGCCCAAAACTGATATAGAGAGATGAAACGGCAAAAGATAAAATCATCTAACCAAGGTCACACAGGAAATCTATGCAAAAGTATTAACTAGGTCTAGACACTGAGTTGTGGCTCAGTTTTATGACCTTACATTAATTTTCAGGTGCAAATGTTAATTTTTCATAGCTGTCTTTTTGACACCGTCAAAAAGCAATTATTACAACTGTTTAATCTGATCTCTATTTTCTGTTGTGAGATAGTTATTAGCACACTATAAAGCATTGTCTGGACCTCTGATTTGCTATCAGTGTAGCAATTTGTTTTAAGAGTTTCAATCCATTAATTCTACCCAGAAAGTGTAATATAAGAATATTTGGAATAAGAACCAAGACTTACGTAGATTTCTTTGTATGGTTATAAATTCGAAAAAAAATAGTAGGTAAAAGAACTTGGTGCTCTCATTTATATAGCTAACTTGCTTTCAAGTAGTTGGTAATGCCTTAGCCAACCAGGTTACAGAGCAAAGTGGGCTTCTGAAACACCATTGCACTACATCTACCGATTACTGTTTACATTTCTATTGTTTTAATATCAGAAACATAGTGTGCCACATTACTTTTTCTTCCCCGCCCCCCCCCAAAGATACTCTGCCAGAGACTAGACTGCTACAGCCAAGACATATTGTAAAGATAAGAATTCTGTACCTTTTTAGACAATCTTCTCTAAAGATAGTACACTTAATTAGTACAATGAAATGTCGTCCAGACAAATTCAGAGATGCTGTACATCTCATGAACATATCCTGGGAAACTTCAATAAAGGTTTATTGTAATTCTTTGCAGAAGGCCATTAGTAAAAAGTTATGGATTGCATTACAAGAACCATCTAACTTCAGGTCAACATATGATACTTAAAAGTATCAAGTTTTTTTAAGTTGCCATTTTTTCTGTTTTAAACTCCCAATAGGACACTTCTAAACACAATTTCTTCCTAGCTTTATTTTGCTCTTTGCTTTTTGACATGCACCATTTCTTCACCTCTTTAATGCCATTGACATATTTGACCTTAGGTTGTACTTACTCTGCACAGCTCTGTGAGTCGATGATGTCAACAGGACTTCAGAATAAGATTTGTTCTTCAGCTTGGTGTTCTCACTGCAACCTTGTTGAGGTGACCTTTTGAAAATTTTGCTAGAGACATCCATCTTTATAAATAGTTATACTGTTCTAGGAAACCCCAACTATCTCATTCCTATCATGGTCCTTTCCCTTACCTATTATATGTATTATTCATCAACATGAAATAGAGCAAGCATGAAAAATAAAGTGTATGTAAATTGTGGGTTTTCTTAAAAGCATTTTGGAGGTTTTAATTTAATTAAGCAAATGAGTCTAGCAACATGAACTGAACATGCTCTGTAAGGTGAAAATTGAAGACTTGTATCCAGTGATCAGTGTGTGCTGCTTAGTTTTCTGACTATGGCAGCCCTGAATAAATCTTGAAATATCTAAAAAAAAATTAAAAAAAAATCACAAGAAATCTTAAGATTGCCTAGATATTTTGTAGCTATCTGTCTTTAAAAAAAAAAGAAGTTAGAAGCCATTATTTCCAGCAGTTTAAATACTTATTCATCTCTTGTGATTGAAACTTCTGTGTTATATTCTCTGTGCAAAGTTGTCATTTTGCTTTCATAACTGTTTGGCACAACGTAACTGGCTTTGGGTCATTGAAGGGCTGTTACTGAAAATGGGAAGAACAAGAAACCTGATGACCATTAAAAGAAAGTTGCCAACAGAACATTTTAGAAGCACTTCTCTTGTGTACTACATATGTCTGTATCACAAGCTGTAAAACTTTGTAAAAGACTGTGCTCAGTTTGCCAAAGCCACCTGAGTCAGCTTTAGCTGTTTAGTTGCATTTCTCACCACAAACCCACTAACCTGTGTAACAGTGGATGCTTTTTATAAAAAGATCCTGATATACCATGCTCTCCCTGCAAGTAAGTGCAAATTAAGGCAACCCCTCTCCCCCCCAACTTTGAGCCCTTTTCAAATATTGTTGTCCTACCCACTCATCGTTCTCAAGTCTTCTCATTTATTACATGTGCATATATGAAAGAGCTAGAAATACCCCAAATCAATGTATGAAGCTAAACAACTCATGGACTGGCTACCACACTGAGCTATTTCTTGCGTAATTGAAGTCAAGCTAAGTGCAAAATAATAATTAAAAAAGGTTATGCAAATGAGGGTTTCAACTAGAAAAAATACTGCAGTTCAAGGGAATGCCTGTTTCTGAATTAGGAACATTACTTCAGTCACTGCAGATCTCAGTGCCTGGGTAGTTTATATGTTTAGTGACAAATTGACTGTTGCTGCTAAAATTGATGATCAATTAAAGAAAAATGGCTGAGCTGTTGGCAATTTGTACTTTGTCCATGATCTCTTAAGCTGAAAACTTCTGATTGTCAGAGTTCCAGAAATCATTTGTATGTTGCCTGTAGAGCTCTAGGTACCTCAAGAAAACTAATTGCATTGTGGTTACTAGTACAGATTAGGAACAGGAAGAGTAATGAAATGTTTTCTCCTGAATGCTTCTTCCCTAAATTAAAGGTATTTTATTGAAAAAGGCGAGAAGGTTGCAGGACAGGGAGCTGTGACGGCTCAATCAATCTGGGTTGCTAAATCCTGGAGTAAAAGAGCGCACACAGCAGAGATTTCTGCTTATCTTTAGACTCTTAATCATATTTGTTTTGTCACAAGGAAATTAAGAGATAATTTACACTGCAAATCACTAACGCAGGGATTAACAACATACCACACAGGTGTGAAAGATGATGTATAAGAAAACGCCTTGTGAGTGGCACAGAAGAGACAGCAGAGGGCCAAGAGTTTATAGCCAAGAGCTGTGTAAAAAGTAAAAAGATGTTCCTTTAAAGGGAAAGCATAGGCACTTGCTGTGATGACAAAATCTGATAATATTCAAAGCAGAATTCTTATTCCTGGGGTTGTTGTGGGTTCTTTTCGTATGGCTGACTGGGATGCATGAGAATTATAGCTGGACCTAAAAAGAGCAGAATTTTGAGCTTAAATTTTGATTTTCACTGGCTTTCTTGCATTTTGTTCTGAATGTAGCAAAGCTGACAGTCAGCGTTAATTATTCTGAGTTCCAGAGTCTAGGTCTTTGTACTGTGAAATCCTAAATTCTGTGACTGTGAATTTCCCTACTGCTGAATGATAATTTAATCTTTTATAGTTACTGCGTGGATGACAGAAATGTATATTTCCTCATAGCTGTGGCTTCTGGATTGGAGTATGATGTCTGTAGTACCTGATTAATAAGTTCTATGCTGTATACTGAGGGTAGAGTCTCTCCAGGTCCATTTGCAGGTATATGAGCTGCATACAGAATGCAAACTGATAAGCAGATGTTTATGTACCTCCACTGGAATTATGTCCTTAAGCTAGCAAACTATTTTATGCAAAGAAGATGTACTGAGATGCCTGAAAAACTTAACATGTTTTTCTGACTTGATTAATACTTGCATTTTTTCCATTCTAAGTCTTTTAGAATGTATTTTCTGTATTAAGCATATTTAATTTGAAGAGTTGGGGGGGGGAGGAAAGTGCAATGAATAGTTTCTTTGGAGATACATGAGAAATGTTGACAGATTTGAAATAAAGAATACAAGTTTCCTACTGAGATTCATACTTACTACTGTGTGATCTGCTGTGTTATCTGCAGAAAATGTCTTTGTACATCAGAGAAACAAAAAGACCTTCAGCAGATTGTTTTATTGAACTCTTAATAGATATTAAGAAACATAACGCAGCACTTCTGCCACATTGCTGTCATTAAATAATAAATCATTGCTGTAGCTGCCTAATGGGATATGGAGCAATGCTGATGGTGGCAGTCTAGACCTGAGCTGAAGTGGATTAATTTAAAGCACAGAGCAAAAATAGTAGATAGCAGTGCTCAGCAGAACAGTTTTGGGACTAGAACCTGGTGACTAACCACAAGCAAGAAGATAACAGACATTAGATCTAACTGAAAAATGATAACAATGTCTTTTAATAGTTCTTAGATATTCTCCTACATCTAGTTATGAAACTGTCATATAAGTATTAATGAACGGATTTGCAACACTCCTATTTGTCCGATATGTCCTATCCTAAGATACATATATAAAGAGGGGTGGGTGGGGGTGGGGGAGTAAAAAGCAAGTGGCTTTATCCCAAAAATTATGATGACCTGTAGCTGCCTTTTATCCCGAAGGAGATACAAATGCACGGGGCTTTGGAAAATAAGACCTTATGTTACTTATTCCTAATGCAGGGCCTTAGTCACATCAGTTTCTTTTTGTGGGATTTATATTTTTTTAGCAGGATTTGCTCATTAGGTGTGTTTCCAAACAAGCAAAACTATAGGGTTCCGTGCTTCTGCCTGGTGTCTTGCAGACTTAGAAGGAACTTCTAAGAAGGACTTCTTTGGAACTGAGATGTGAGAGTAACATGTAGATGAGAGCGACCTCCCAGTCAGGTGCAGTGGGTCCCTGGGCTGATGGCCTCGAGTGTCGCACCCTTGAGATCACAGAATCATAGAATCGTTAGAGTTGGAAGGGACCTCAACTATCATCAAGTTCCAACCACCCTGCCATGGGCAGGGGCACCTCCCACCAGACCAAGTTGCTCAAAGCCCCATCCAGCCTGGCCTTGAACACTTCCAGGGATGGGGCAGCCACAGCTTTTCTGGGCAACCTGTTCCAGCGCCTTAAAGAATTTCTTCCTAATATCCAATCTAAATCTCCCCTCTTCCAATTTAAAACCATTACCCCTTGTCCTATCACTGCACTTAATGTCCAAGAGTCCTTCTCCAGCTCTCCTGTAGCTCCCTTCAGATACTGGAAGGCTGCTATAAGATGCCATCGCTGGCTTGGCCTGTTGTATATACAACTCATTAAGCAGAGGCGTGTGTAGCCATCTACCACTGTAGTTGTGTGGAGCATTTGTAGCATTAAATGCTTTGTGAAATTATTGAAGTTTGCCAAATTGTTAAAATTATTTACCAAATTCTTAAAAACAGTCTGATCAAAGACAATAGACTGCTCTGAAAATGAGGAAAAGAGATTGTGAGGAGTCCATCGGTAAAGAGCCAAGAAAACAGCAAGCGTTGTTCTGTCTGTGACTTTTATTGTTTGCTTTATGTCGGGGTCTGTTGAATTGTGCAAATGTTGAATTTGTGAACTAATTAGCGCATAGATATCCAGCTGTAATAGTAATCAAAACTTGCTGGTTCAACAAACTGTGGGTTTGGTTTTTTTTAGCATTAGCACATCCTGTATATATGGCCCTTGGTTGAAAATCCAGAGCTGCTCATATCACCAGCAAGCTAATATCAGGGGATTTAGAAGCACGTATTTATTGGTGGCAGTTGTGGAACCAACATGTGGTCTAACAGTAGCTGGTGCTTCCAACACTGTTTGTGTCTTTTCCCTTTTTTCCCTTACAGTGACTGGTTCTGCTGTCCTTATCCTCGTAGTGTGTGAAAACAAGACAGAGTATTTTAATAGATTTGTTGGCTGAGACTTCTGTTGGAGAGGCCTTCAGTTGATAAATTGTGGCCTTGCTAGAAGCAGTAACTGCAGTAACAAGGAAATACTGTCTGTTTTCTACAAGTCACTGTTGAGATTTACTTGCTCGTATTTGTTTAATTATAGTATCTTGGTGGCATTTTCTTTATGTTCTTTGTGACGGCATCAAAGAATGAAGAAGATTTTGTTTTACATCTTTGGAAACATAAAACCCCATTTTTTAGGTTAGCTCTCTCACAAATCAAAACACACCATCTTGTTAAATCATTTTAAGGCATCTCTTTCCTTGTGATTTGCAAATCATAAGGTAGTAATTCTTTGCCTTTAAATTCAAAATTAGAAGCTTAGATGTTTAAATGGAAAAAGAAACAGAATCTATCTGGTATTGTCTTAATAAAATACTTTAAGTAGCCACTGGATTACAAGTAGCTTATAAATGACAAATAAGGCACTTTTAGTAGATCATTTATATACCAGACACAACTTCTGGTAAGAGATTTTCCTTAATGTGAAAATACAGAGCTTTTGGCATGATGCAGCTACCTTTGATCTCTGTAAATGACTAGCAGTAAATTTTGAGTGTCGGAAGCTGACCAGCAGGATGTCTTAGGGAAGACGAATGGATGGGATGTTACCTTGCAAAACCTGCAGACCATTAACAGGGCTCATACTTTGGTGGGAATCTATGCAAGGCGCTTGATGGCACTTAAGCTACGTATTTGTAAAAATACATATAGTAAAGCACTCTTCAAATATGGCAGCAAAATGAGGACTTTCACAGCGAATAACACGATTTAGACTCAGTGGATAATATGTTGATGCTGCATTCCCTTCTCTTCCAGTTTCACTTCAAAGTGGTAAGAATGGGGTTTATTAGTACTTTTAAAGACAAATAAATGCTTTTAAGCATTTTTCTCCCACTTGAGTGAAATAATTCACAAGTTTTTTTCTGTGTTTAATCCAAACAAGATTTTCAGATTCCTTATTTTCATAATGATTTCATTTGTGATATCTAAAGATAACTGCATTTTTTACTTGAAACTGCATTGTCTTGTGTTTCCATAGTGAGTACTTACTGTTCCATGAAGAATAGGAAACTTTATTGGAGGTAAACTGAATACTTGCATTAACAAAAATATGTGGAAAAAAAAAAAAGGTGCTGTGAGACAGAAAATGCTGTTGCCTTGATTTCATGGTTTTATATATTCTGTGTATTATTGGTGTATTTATTCATATGTTGTGTTCCACTCCCTTCTTTTTACTGACTTAAATTCAGAAGTTTAGTGTTCTCCTGCAATTTGTAAACTGAAATTCTTTGAGAAACCTATTTCATAAGAAAGCCTATACCATTTTAATGAAGAATATGTTGGAAGAAATGTTGCAGTTTTAGGAATATCGTCTGTTGATAGTGTTGATCTTGATGATATTATTTGAGCAAATCACAAACAAAGTATAGACAAAAAATTGCACTTTTAAACATAGTGTTTATTTAAATTTCTTCCTAAAATTAATTTTCAAAATTGAGGTACACAGTCAGAATCCAAATATATTTGATTTACAGATATTTCATATTTTCAGTGATGAAAAAAAACCCAGGTTTCATTACTGCTATAACTGGATCTGTAAGCATGAAGTATAAAACTGACAAAGTCAGACTTAGGTGATTCTGTATTTTACAGGTTTCTTCCCTCCCCCTAGCATTTAACTAGAACCACAGTCCTTATGTAAATTTAATCACCTTGCAACAAACTAATAATTTTACTACATTCTTTCCATTTGACAGGTCTTAGCTGCTTAGAAATTTAGTATTGCATTACTGAGCTAGGATAGATTTGCTTTAGAATACTTGGTTTCAGGTCTCTATTTACAGTAGGTACTGCATATGTTTACAAATACTGAGCCAAGTGTTTCTTAATTTACTCTTTCAAATACTCTAAACGAGCAAGCCCTACAGTATTTAGTCCAATGCTAGCTAAATTTAGTTTGTATATCTATATGCATATAATCAAATTAGTCCGGTTACAATGTGATAAAAATATGTATATTTTGCATATCCATAATGCTGAAGAACTAGTAGAACAAATCCCTGTTATGAAGAATATTCCTTGTCTTTTTATGTGTACGCAGTAACGTTCAGCCTGAATTGCTGTACAGTCTGAAAAAAATACCTTCTGATGTTATGTTGTTACATAGACATGGCCCAAGTTTATACTGAAACTCTGACCTAGACTGCAACTGTGATCCATCAAAACATTTAATAAAGTGCTTAACTTAAGTATGTGAATAATCCCTTTGAAGATCAGTGGAACTACTCAAGTGCTTAAGACTCTGTGCATGCTGTAGTATTTTGCTAGGTTGTGGGAAAACTTCCTGCAAGCCTGTGATGAAACACACAGCAGTTTTGACATGCAGTGCGTTTCAACAGTTACTCTGATGTTTTTATATAACACAAATTTAAACATACGGATTTTTCATCTGTGTTTTACAATGGTATCTTACATGAGATGCAATTGTTCAAACACGTGTTTTCATGAGGATGGATGGAGTTTTTTGCAGTAGAAGCTGCAAATCATGAACTCTTTATAGACCTCTAACACATGCAGGAATTAAAGAAGGTGGAAAATGGTTCTGGTTGTTAAGCATAAGAATGAAAAAAAGAATGAAACATCACAAGTTGCAATAGGGAAAGTTCTTCTCAAACTTGATGGAAAAACCCCAAAACTTCACCATAGGGAACTCCAGCACTGGGACAGGTTGTCCAGTGAGGGTGTGGATTCTCTGCTCTTTGAGTTAATCAAGGCTTGCCTGGATGGGCCCTGAGCAGCCCATCCTCACCCTGTTTGGAGAAGGGTGCTCAGACTAAATGACCTCTGAAGGTTCTTTTCAGCTCCAGGTGTTCCACAATTGTTATTGCTGCACTAGGAGAGGTAAAGGCACAGAAATGAGTGTGTTTAACAAGAAGGCTCAGGAGAGGCAAGAAGTAATTCTGCAGTTATGTTGTTAATAAGAGGAAGACTTCAGGTTGCTATTTAACAGAAAATTAAGGCCATCAACAACAGTCAGCACAAGGCCTATAGTTCTGATGGGTGGGTGGTTTAGGTTGTTTTGGTTTTTTTTGCCCTTAGACTTTACATTCACTAGTGGCTGTGCAAAACTGTTAGCAACAGAGTAGTAAAATTTCAACCACTACAAGGAAGGAAAGGCTAGAGGTGAAAGATACGCTAGATGTTTTCCGACCAGCTGTACCTGTTGAAATTGTTATATTAAAACTGATAGTGAAGTTATTTCAATGCATGGCTTATTGCCTATGTTTAGGGTACACACTTGGCATAAGTTTTGGCACCAGTGGTATCAGACTAGCTGTACATTGAATATAGGGTCTCTTTCACATAGATGGGCTCAAGCCTGGCCATACACTGGTCTAAAGCTTGGTAGCTGGACTTTCACACCAGAATTTGGCTCCATGACACAGTAGTGCAATTCCAGCTGCTGTTTTTCTTGGAATATTTGCCTTAGTACCACCCATGAGCCTCTAGTAGTGTTAAAGTGGAAAAATTCGTGCGTAATAATAAGTGTAGAGAACATTCAGGGTATGCTGAGCAGCATTTGCTCTTCCAAATGCATGCTTTCAGGACACCTCTCCAAAGTTTAGAGTTGTTTGCCTTATTGCTAAATGCTTCATTGATTTACAGCCGCCACACCCATGTCTTTGACTCCTTAGTTTGTAAAGTCTGAATAGCAGCGACATTGCAGAAAACAACAATAAATGTGTAATTTTCAATCTTGGCTTTAGATTTTTTTATTATTTCTTTCTTACCTTCACTTTTAACAAGTAACAAGTTTCCATTTAACACAGTTGTTTTTATGCTTTATGCCTTGCCTCTGGCAAAATTGAAATGCCGCCCTTCCAGCATATGATTTGTGTTGTTCTTCACATTGAACTTCATGATTATGTTCTCAAAGTTCATTGTTCTTTAACCTTCAGAATGCCTACAGACTAATTTAAGAATGTGTGAAAACTGCTACAGATAGCATTAAAACTCATAAAAAAATTCTGTACAGTTTGCCCTTGACGTACATTACATGCTTCATTAATTTAAATATGTAATCTGTATTTGCATTCTTAAAAATAAATTCTTCCCCTAGGTATAGATAAATGACATTCATTTATATCAATAGGGATTGCATGTACATACCAAAGGCTGATGTACAGTCTTTACCGTAGTAACTCACTGTAATGTCTTTTTTTAAAACTACTTCCCCAGAGATGTCAAATGATGGTTTTCTTTTTATCTCAGTTCCTTTCAAAAGAATAAGCCCATTGTTATATTCTTACTAATTGTCCTGCTTTCAAATGATGCAAGCCCTCAACTGCTACATAATTCTAGTTGTGTTGATCAGGAATTGTCTAATTAGATATTTTATTACATATTTTATTTTAAAATTTAGATATTTTATTTATTATTTCATTTTATTTATTTATTCTTCAAACCAGAACTAGACCATGTCTCCTGGATTGATTCTAGTTTTCAGTGACTGTGTGTCTGAAATTAACTCTGTGGAGGAAATGAACATTTATCATTTACCCCCAAAATATTAAAGGGCAGGTTGTTATTTCTGGTTTAACTTGAATTAATAATTTACTCAGGTTTAACATTACCTAGTTAATCTTATATACTTGTGTAGTTACTCTGAATAGTAAGGAATTGTTGAGGTTTATAGCTTCCAGAAACGTTTTTTTTAGCTGAAGTACTGTTTTAGCTATTTATTATCAGTAAATAATTTTATCCCAAATCACGGATACAAAAGGAGTATGCAATAATTCCTCTTTTCTGAGTTGTTGTTGCCTTTTGACAGAACTAGTGAAAAATCTCCTCCTTCCTCCTTGTTCAGTGAGGCATTTACTTTTTCTTTGCTGTGACTGCATAATGAGTGCCTGCTGAGGCTGTGTGTGTAATGCATACTTGTATGCATCAAAACCGTGGGAGCTCAGACTTTAATCATAGGTCTCTGTTTACATGGAAAAAAAGAAGTTACGTGGGTGTTCCATTTGTATGGTGGAATTCTCCTTGGGAGTTGCTGTGCATTTCATATCATATTTAAAAATAAGATTTTTTATTTTTTTTTTAACTTGGTTTGAATGCATGTTGATATGTCACTATGAATTTCAGGAAACACCTGAAAATCAAATATATGATTTATAAATACAAAATTATAAATGATCATTCAGGAAAGGATTCATTTTCTGTATTTTGAAAAGCACTTGGTCTTGATTGTGCTCAAGTTACTTGTATTTGCTGTTTGGCTTTAATCCCAAAGCAGAAACAAGAAGCATGAATCTGCTTGATGCTTAGCAATTCTGCACAGGCTATATACACAGGTGTTTTCTCCCAATTCTGGCCAGTTCTCCAGATGCAGATGACTTCTAGATTCTCTAGTTCTATTCAACTATGGGTTGAAAATGGAAGATTTCAAAAGCCCATTGTACCATGAAACCTTACCCTTGCTACAAGCATATGTTGAAGCTTTAGGGTTTTTTTCCAGTCTAGTCAAGTGCCAGTATGTCAAAAGAAGTAGCTCTTCGTTGTTATATTGCCTGATGCCTCATTGGAAAGACACCAGCTTGGAGATGTAGGCTCTCAAAGGCGAGGAAGGATAGTTGAGAGACAGTTTAGATGCAAGTTCAACTTTCTCTCATTGATATCAATGAAAGTGATCATGGTATGAAAAGTAATAGTCTCCTCTCGGTATGTACTTGATACGTGGTCTGAACCATGCGTCACAAGACAGAATTTAATCCCGTTTTTCTTTCTCGTGAGTTTTTTACCTTGCTTTTTCCTCGGACGTCAACAATATCTTAAGCAAAATGCAGCTGAGAAAATGAGTTTAAAGTTATATTAAGGTTCAGTTCAATGCCTATGGCTTGCTGTCACAAATACCAGTAAAGATGCACTGAATATCCATGTCGGCTCTGGAAGCTGGGTTTCTAGAACTTACTGATTTCTTTGGTTAATAGGACTTAAATTTAAAGAAATTAGCAAACAGAATCCACAAACAGCCAGTGTTTCAGTTCTTAGCTACTTTCAAAAGCATGGGTTCTGCATTGTTTCAAGAATCTTGTGCTTTTATGAATTATTCCTGTTCAGGGGACATAGACTCACTTTGGACAGCTGCCCCGGTGAATGCTGTCTGAGGAGCTGAACATCTTACAATGTCTGCAGGACAGTAACTCCCAGAGTCAGGAAGGCTCTGAAACAAGACTTAATTTATTTTAGCTTTTGTAAAAGTTTTTGATTACACAGCAGCTGCCAAGATCTAAACTTCTCCGCCCACTTCAAGGCAGTTTTTCTAGTTACACATTTGGCAATGTTTGTCATTTTTCATCCATTCCTGTAGGCATAATAAAAAATCACGTAGAAGGTTTGCAGGTCTGCAACCTTTTTTTTTTTTTTTGGAGGGGGAAGTTTAATTGGGAAAGACCTCTTATACAACAGCCTCAAAGTAGTGTATGTACAGATAAGAAAATACCCTTTTATTTGCATACTGTGACAAGCAACTATTTTGATCTTAATGAAACCATCTATTTGGGAGCTGCCTGCCATATAAATACAGCATGTAGAGCAGGTAGAAGGAATGTTAATGTTTTCTGAAAGAGGCGAGCAATAGATCTACCAGACGTAGGACAGTCTTACCTTTGAATTGTGCTTTGCCTGGAATGCAATCCAAATTTTACCTGACTTCAGGGGCTGTAATTACAAGTTATGAACACATTAATAATACCTCCTCATTACTTAAGTTCCTGTTTTTCTTGAACAAAGGATGGGGCAGACCTGTGATATATTACTCATCGTATTAAGTTACTTATTCCCAAGTCATATTTTGCTCTTTTCTCTTTGTGATCAAATAATTTCCTATGTTGGAGAAAAAGTGCCTTGCCTGGAAAAATTAAAACACAAAATAAAGATATAAATAACAGTAACTAAAAGCATTTTGAATTTGTATGCATGCTGTGTCATGGGGTGGCTACAGCGTAGGAAAGGAGTGCTACTGTATACCAGTTTAAATACTGTTAAGCAACTGGACATTCCTAGGAATCTTTTTCCTTAAGTAATATAGGAATATGTATTACAAAAGTGGTGAGACACTGGAACAGGTTGCCCAGAGAAGCTGTGGCTGCCCCATCCCTGGAGGTGTTCAAGAACAGGCTGGATGGGGCTTGGAGCAACCTGCTCTAGTGGGAGATGTCCCTGCCCAGGGCAGGGGGGTTGGAACTGGATGATCTTTGAGGTCCTTTCCAACTCTAACCGTTCTATGATTAGTGCGACAACAAGTTGCCATTGGATGCCAAGTGACAGAATTTGCAGTAGAGAACAACTTCAAATGTTTATTTAGGAAATGAATGCCAGGCGCTCAGCCAGTCCCTTATAGGGCAGTCAGGTTTCATTAGCCAATTTGATGTCTCACAGGTACTTGTGTAACTGCAGTTAGAACCAACCTACAAATACCATTATTTTGAAGACTGGAAAACTGGCTTTGGTTTATGGGGAATAAAAAATTTTAAAAATCATCTCTCCTATATTCAGAGGATCAAATCACATACATTCAGAGATCCACTGCCTGGAGCAATGCAACGATAGAAATATAAGCTCATAGCACTGCAGTATGGTTTAAAAAAAGAAGAAAAAGAAAAGTAATAGCTCTTGAACACTTTCAAGATGTGTTTAGCTCTGCTTTAGCTCAGCTTTAGAGATTAAGAGGACATCATTGTAATTTGTGCACAGTTCTGTGTTTACTGTGAAAAAGCTTGCTTTGTAATTTATGCATTATGATTTTGCAGGGGGCACCCAGTAGAGTTGCAACGTGCAAATGTGGTTTGATTGCTTCTTAAGGAAAAAACTTAAAATGAATGTGACAGGATTATTTTTTTTAAGCTAACACATAAATTAATCACCTTTTGATATGATTCTTTGAACATTTTAAGCCATTTTAATACAAGGTCTTTCTATTATTTACTACAATGGATGAATGAACCCATTGTCAAAACTGCATTCACTATAATATGACATCCATTTAATGTCTTTGTCATCAAATTAAGATCAACTGCAAAAGGCTAATGAGTACATTCAGTACTGAAGTGTATTTTTCAAGGATGACATTTTCATTTCAATGCAAAAAAAAAATAGAGAACTGCACACTAACACTTTGCCTCCCTTTATTCCTAAAATTCCCTTTAATAAGAAAATAACTTGTGGGATTTGGCAGACTTTCCCTTAACTATGAGATAAAGACCATACATAAACAATAATATCCTGTTGTACTTGGTACCAAATTAGCTGACTTTTATTGCCACCGAATAGAAATGTGTAGTCTGGCTGCTTGCAGAGTTCATACTTGAAATTCCAGAAATAACAATATTGAAGTAGGCCACTTCAAAAGTGGTTATTCATCATCCAAAAAGCTTTTGACTGTTTGCTGACTGTTGGTCTTCACACTCCCCTACGTTTCCAGTTTCTCTGAAATCTCAAAAGAGGCACAGACTTAGTAAAGAAAATATTTTATGCTTAAAGGACAGGTGTGCTGACTAAGTCATCATTTCATAATTAACAATTATGGTTATCTTCAGGAAATATGGGTTACTTTGAATGTGGAGGGGAGATGGCTTCTGGCATATAAAAAGGAAGTGTTATAGTAGTGTTTCACTTTGCTTATTAATCTGTGCATACCATGCAGTGCTGCTTAAGTAAATATTAACTTCCACAGAATGATGTATCTAGTGTCTATGCAACTGTTGTCTAATATCACTTACCACTAAATTCTCACGAACCTCTCTGAGATAAATTTCTAAGTGCTGTTAGTTTTGCAGCAGTGGAAATTGAGACACACAGACATAAAAAAGTATTTGTGTTGAAGTGGTACAGCCATGGTGGTGCACACCTTCAGCCCACATACTCTCCTACAGTAGTAAGCTGCTGTTGTCTTTTGCACTTTGGACAGCTATTTAAGTTGTTATGTTATATATGATGTCCCTCAACAGCCCATTTTAATTTTGTTTGTGTTCACCCAGCTCCACTAATAATTGCAGTGGCACAGAAAGAGATCCCGAATTACCTTCCTCATTTTTATCACTTGGAAAGTTGTATTTCAACTAATTTTCTTGACTTTCTGATAAATATAGGGTGATAGGGAGGTAAGGTTGCAAAAGGCTATTGAATATTGTAAAGCAGGTGGAGGATGGCTGCTAGAATCTGAGGACTACATTGGAGAGATTGCATTAAGATTTGCAATGGAGCAAAAGCAAAAATGAAATATGTGATCAGCAGTGGAGGGAAGCTGTCACAGACTCCTCTAGGTGCTGCTTTGCATGGGTGATGGTTGAATCCCATAGGGCTTTCCCCCACTGGTTGGTGCTGGGGGATTTATGTCATCGTTGTCTCTGGGAAGTGGCTCACATGGGAACAATGTTATGATTTTGGGAGTTGATGGCAATACCTGGAGTCTTCATATTTCTTTCATCCCAGACAGTTTGCAGGTGATGTAGGTGATTTTCTAACCATGGATAGCAGTCAGTTCCCATAGACACAGAACACGTGCCATTCCCCTTGTGCTGCCTGAGGGCTGTTACCTGCCTTCCTTTGAAAGAGTAGGGAAAATTGGTTTGGGGGGGCTCTCTTCTGCTTTGGTTTTTGTTTGTTTGTTTTTTGAGAATTCATACAGACATCTACAGTGGCATACCTGTCCTCAAAATTTGTGGTTATGAATAGCATAAAACCACCTCAGTCACCTCTCCCTTTCTGTTTGCATAGGCTAGTAACAAGAGAAGTCAAGGGATATGTGTTATAATATCCCCAGTAAACTGTTGTTCACCTCTGTGTCTTCACGTTAGCAAGCCTAACATGAACAGTTCTCTGAATTGTAACAAGATTTGGAGGAGAGATAATTGACTGGACTTCAACCCAGGGAAGCTTGAAGAAATACTCATTGTGTAGAGAAAGCAAGCAAAAGAAATAACTGAATAGCAATTTCCTCTAAAAAAAAAGTTGTGGGGCTGCCAATTTGTTACTCATCTGCATTTAGTTATGTAAGATTTTCCGCATACAGCAACGGGGGGGGCAGCGATGCCTTTTGTTCCCTTTGTTCTCCCTAACTTCTGGTGAAATGCAACCTACTGACCTATTGGACTAAATATTCTGAGTATTTTGAACTTAATACCTGAAAGTTTTCATTTCCCTGGGATACAGCTAAAGATTCTCTAGCTCTGGAACTGGAGACCGGATTTTTTCTTTTTATGGTCATACTGCAATGATTGTTATCCAGAATTTTCAAAGGCAACATTTTGGATCAAAAGCTGTGAAATAGGAATATTTCTGATGGGATCTATTGAAATAACTGAACCTTTTGCTATTTATAAGTGGGCCATGGCATCAAATGAACTGCATGATTAGGATCTTTTCCAATAAAGAGTTTGATTTGTTATTGCATCCTAGTAGTTATTCATGATGGTTAGGCAGACTATAGACCTGGCATGTCTAGCATTTGAACAGATGCTCTAAATGCACTTAAATATGTTTTTCATGAAAGGAAATTTTCAAAAAGCCTTACGGCATTTATAATCTGAAGTAACACGCATCTATAAAGCTGTTAAAAGAAATTTCACATTGATCTGAATTTTTTTAACCAAATAGGAGTTGCATATCTTCCTGATGAGGTTTGGCAGGACCAGTATTTTGTGCCTATTTTTGCTTTTCTTTCTGCCTATGTATTTATTGACTTTTGTGAATATGTGTATGGTTGTCCATTTCAAGGAACACAGGGGAGTCAAATGCCAGAGGACTTCCCCGGGAAAGGAACCCAAATTTTCACTGCTAAGGATTCTTCCCATTGATTAGAAAAGCTGGATTTCTGAATTGTTTCAGGGTTGCCTGACTACAGAACAGGAATTGGGATGCACATAGGCCTGTGCTTCTGGTCATGCTACCAGGAGCAGCCCAAAGATAATCTGCTTCCAGTTAAAATGTCAGCAAGAAGTGTGCATGGTGGCCTTCAATTAGTATTCTGTGTTGACAGCGGTTTGTTGGAACATAAGTTTGGGAGCCAGCGCTGTATCAAATGTGATGTGCATTGAGATTTTAGATACAGGAATTACTATGACCAGAGCTGCCAGTTTTGCCAGGGCCTGCATTTTCAATATTCCTAGTTTTTCAGGACTGCCAAGGGATCCTGAAGGATTTTTTTCAATAAAGTATAGGTATTTATTTTATTAGCCCTGTATCAAGTTCTGAAGGAGGGATAATATATGTGAAAGAAAGTACTTTGTTCTCCTAGCTATGTATTAAGAGGAAATCCACTAGTTTTTAATGAAATCTCTTGTAATAATCATATGGATGTTGTATTAATTTTATTTAAGTGGAAAGACAAAGGCATTCTTAAGTTCAGGGCTTTTAGCTTTACAATGCATGTAGTTATTCACAAGACTGTTCTAGGAGATGATGTTAGATCTTTATAATATTATCACTATTCACTATTTTTGTTCTGCTACATGTTTAATAAAAGCAATTAATAAAATGAAAAGTTAAAACAGATACTGGTTAATATTTTAATGATAAAGATATCCCATCCTTTTGAAACAGTTGAATAATAGAGATTAACAGGTTGCCTTTTCTTCTTACTTTTAAAGCTATGGTTTAATGGCAGTCTTTGTGCTGAACTCAGATCTGTACTAAATGAAAATGTAATATTTTGTTCAGTTTTTAACAGTACTTCCCTTATGCTGTCTTTCCTTTAGTCTCTTTTGATCATGATGCTTTTCTACTTACTTTCTGGGGGTTTTAACACAAAGACGAGACATTTCTAAATTAGATTTAATTCATTGTCTTTTAAAACCCAGTAGGTGGGTACTTCTACAGCAGGTCCTTGACTGTCAAAAGCTTAAGGTAAATATTAGGAGAGATAGCAGTTAATCTTTCCATTTTAAAATTTATTTGTCTGTCACATTCGTTATTTCTTTATAATATTTTGCTCATGGCCTACTTGGTTAGTCTTAAGACAAAGAGTAAACAGGCACTGTCACCATGGTTTATTCATCCTTAATATTTTTTTTTCCTCAGTTACCCTGTGGTGAACAGCCACTACTAACTCTGCTTGCTTTTAAAGCTTGTCCTAAGGACTTGAGCTTTTACAGGTTTCTTTTATTATCATGAGTTTATTTTCCCATCTATGAATGAACCTGCATAGAAAGGCTTGTGCACCTCTGTGATACTCAGTAAGAAGAATGTGAAATAGGAAAATTGTGCATTTGTTTTTCTGTGCATTTGAGCATGGATTTCTTATTCAGAGACCATATCTCTCTTTTTTTGAAGTGTATAATAAATCTGACTGTGCACTTCATTTGGTCTTTGAAAACAAAGTGGTATCCTCTAGACGTGAGTAGGTTTCATAATGCAGGATGTGAAGCAGCCTGTAGAGCTGTGGTTCTTAAGCTCGTTTCTGTTATTTTAATGTCTCCAAAGCTTCTGTGTCCTTTTCCTCAGCTGTCAATGCCTTGTATTCTCCTGGGTATTTTGAGAAATCAATCTACTTTGTTTCCAACACAGCAAGATGCAAGCAAGAAATTAAAAGGTTTCTAAGAGAAAATATTCACATTGGAGGTCTTTATACTCAAATGGTATATTCTGTCAATATCAGTGTACCTACTTATCCCAACCTTTATCTGAGATGCAGTTGGAGAGAAAAAGACAAAATTGAGAGAGAACAATTAAAATTAAAGTTGACTGTTACAAAAAGCAAACCCAATATTTCAATTTAAAGATATTCATTAAGCAGAAAATATCTATCTGGTTGGGGAGTGAAGTTGTTTACTACAAGTGTTGTTTTCTGGAACTATATTTTCTCATAATCTCTTTCTGCTAAAGACAGTTAAGATGTGGATATGTTTTCTGATATCTATTAAAACTTAGCTTGGTTATCTTTTTAATTACTCCTGAATTATTTTTTTTTAAATTATTGTTTTGATTACACTATGATAACCTGCGGAGAGTCAGATGCCTTATCTGTGTGGTTCACAGTTCTGTGAAGTATGAATTCTGTAAAAGAAATTCAGGTTTCATTTGTTTGTCCTCTGTTAAATATTTACTTATGAGCTTATTATGAACGTTTATTTGTTGTAGAATGTTGTCCTCCTCGCAGTTACTCTCCAGCTCTCACAAGCAAGTCACCAAAGACCAGATTTATTTTCTGATATTTGTTAGAGAAAACGTAAGAAATGGGAAAAAAGCTTGAAAACACCTATTTTGACAAAGCCAAATATTTTCATGCCTTTCATAAGCCCTCTGCAACTTAGAGTTAACTTACAAAAACGCCTCTTGAATTGTGACTGTTTTCAAAGCTCACCAGGCAGTGAGCGTTCCCAGGACTGTGCCCTCCTTGGCTTCCCCTGGGACAGAGCCACCTGCACCTCTGCTCCTGTCCCCTCCTGCCTGTCCACTGTTCCAGCCAGCCCTCAGGGGTGAAAGGACGTAACATTATGCTTAAGATATACAGAACCTCTCTTTCTTTGCTGTATGTAAACATACAAAACATTTTTGAACATACAGTTCCATTTTTGTTTTGCTTCTGGCTTGTATTGACAGCAGAATCTTTGTTCTTTTCTGTGAATGACTAATACATGAAAAATGTCTGTTCTGCCATGGCTCAGGCAAGCTTAAGTTGAACCTTGGCAGGCAAAGAAGTGAACATCTTTTGCCAGGCCTACCTCTCTACCAAGGGACTCTGAGAGGGAGCAGTTATCCTTGTGTCTTCCCCCAAGTCTGCTCCTCTTCTTAGCTGAGCGCTAATTAAGCAGGATTCTTCCTTTTTTGTTCCTCCTTTGAAGTCTGTTGTTCGCCTCTGGGAGAGGCTGATTAGGTACCCAACAGCCCATTAGCTCCTTCCAGACTCCTATAATGGGGTGTACAAACCCTGCATTATACCGCTGCAAAATTGTCCCACTGGGAGCAAAAGGGACAAAAAGGTTATGGAAAATAGATTAATAATCTCCTGCCCCTTTCCCGTATTACACACGTACTGTCATCTGTACACAGTTGTTGGACTTCTGTGTAATCACCCCGGCACAAGTAGAGCAGAACCTTTTTGTGGTGCCTGGTTATTAGAGCTGCTGATCACAGAACAAATCCCTCTGAAGTGTAATTCAGAGAAGACTGTGTAGGAGTGAAATTTCGCATAAGCAAAGTTTTCATGAATTTTAAGAACTGTTTAAAGTGCCCTAAGTGACTTTTCACTATATCTGAATTAATGGTATGGCCTTTATGCTTCTCTCCCCTGCTTTATCTGCCCACTTCAGCTTGGCTGATAATGCCAGAATCGAGTCGGTGGAAAATTTAGGGGTGAAGATGCATAGCATCATCTTAAGCGGACACCATTGTAATGTATCCAAGTTACTTTTTTATATATATTACCTAGAGGATTACCCTGTCTTCATACATTCCTAAGTTATTAAAATTCAGGGTGAAAGAGTTGGCTGTTCAGGGAGGCTCTGGGCTGCTCAACAAAAATGGATTACCATCCCGTGTGTGATTATTACACCATATTTAGAATTCTGCTGAGAACGGTAGAAATCAAACTAAAATATAGTAACTCTGTTTTGTTAAGAGTGTCTTGCATGCCAAGGAACACTACTGAAAAAAGATCCAGAAGTATGATCTCCCCAGCATTTGTACTCTAATTCCCCACTCCTCCACCCCCCAATAAGATGCTTTTTTTAGGTAACAGTCACAGATTATTTCATTTACAAATGCATGTCGACCCTTCTCCCAAGATGTTTGTTTCATTAATGAGACTTTAAAACAAAACTTTGTGTGCTCTTCCTAGATAAGCAATATAAGACTACTCTAAAACTATTTCATCCCATCTAATCCCTTCCTTGAATGTTCTATCAACTGTCTGAAAATTAGACCCAAACCTGAGATTTGTAAGCAGTGAGTACCCTTAGTGCCTTATTTTGTATTTTATCCATAGGCAGCTGAGCTTTGATAGTTTCTGCAAGCTTCTCAGCTTTATTGTATTCATTGTAGTATTAACCTGTGTTAAATCCTCTTAAATCAGCCTCAGTTAAAACAGACAGATTGAAGAAATACCACTTGAGCTGGGAAGAGTTGGAGTAAAGCACGGCTGTACTGGCATCTGACAATATCTGCAATGCCCTGCAATGCCGTCCAGCTGGAATAAAAAAGTGGGTGTTTGGCATGTGTACGGGCCTCTGACTATCTGGAGTAGCTGAATTAAAACTCTGTTCTGCTCTAAAGAGGCTAATAACTGAAAATGCTTGGCTGGTTGTTAAAGCTGGTATATAATATATACTTCCAGCTCAGCATAAGTTTCAAACTTTTCACCATTTGATGCTAATTGATATGGTCGTGTTTGTTAGAGTTTTGTGTCAGAACCTTCATATTATTCTGATCCTTTATTGCCTAGAAAGAAAATTCAGAGAGAAAGTATTCAGTTGGTAGTGAGTGCATAGTCTGAACAGATCTTCAGGCTGGCAGTCTCAGGGTAAATCATCATAGCGTGAAAATACAGACAATGATATATAAAGTACTTAGGCTGAGTTACCTTTTATAGTGTAAGATGTTCAGTCGGTACAATGGAGAGATAAACAGCATAGCCAAATGTAAGCTGGAGAGTATGTTGAATGGAGAGGGACAGAATTACTTGTATAACACCATTATCGTGAGACCAGGGAGCGAATGTTATCTGGAGAGCTCTACGGGGAGAGAGCACTTAGGAAAGAGAAAAGGGAGGTCAGTCAAGGTAACAGAGACAGGACTGGAGAGAGAGCATAGAGGATCAGCAGTGGGGCTACTGTGATGCTGAATATAGCAAGAGGGGAAACAACAGATAGTGGCTGTTGAGAAACTGTTGTTCTCACTATGTAGATATGATGTGTTTTCTGTTCTAGGAGGATTATCAGACCTGCACAGGCCTTCATTAGAATGTGATCTTTTTATATGAAGGGAAAAAATAATTTTTCCTTGTTGAAGTCATCAAATGATTAATTTTAAAGCCACAGAATAAGAATATCACGTAATATCTGTATGTATAAAAATAAAAGGCCAAAAATTAAAAGGGAAATGAAGTCTTTATTGGAGAAAGTTGTTGGGAGGAAAATTGTGGAAGTACTCTGCTGAGGAAAAGAAAAATATCCCGTAACCAATTATGACTGAGGTCTTTTTCCAAGAAGGATTACGTGTTGCTGCTGCAGTCACTGCTGCTTCGAATAGTACAGTCAAGCAGGAACTGCTTGCAGTGGGTTGTTTTTTCTTATCTCAGGTGGCCCTAATTTTCTAATGCCTGGCTGGCTGTGGTCCCCTCTCCTGACTCTTTCATGCTTATGAGCATCTGATGAATCCAGGAGGCTGCATGGATCTAGAGGTGATATATAGGTTTTAGGGTAAGCTGTCAAGCTAGGAGTATATGCATTGGAGTATACATTTAGAAAGGTTGACTGTGTTGGAAGGAATAGTGATGAGTAGTATCAAACCTGTGTCCTCTGAATGAGATGTTCTGTGACTATACAGATACCTCATCATTGCTCCTGGAACCTCCTGAGGATGTCATGATACTGATTGATTAGATAAGTATCAACACATGGAGAATCCCCCCTGTCTAACTTCCAGAACAACTGGCTTAAATCTGTGATGAAAGGAAAAATGAAGTGTTTTCACATCTCTACCTTATTCCAGAGCACGGCTCAGTGACACCAGAGGAAACTAAGTCTGGAAAATACTGTAGTTTCAAGGAGTTCCGTGAAAAAAAAGAATCACTGATTGTTTTTCTGACCAAGGAGTGCTAACCAGGCGTGATGAAAAGGCATGATGGTTTTTCTCGTGCTACCAAAGTGAAGCTAGCTCATGAGAGAAACAATTTTTCTGCCTATGTATCTGCCCGTGGAGATTACTGCTGTTAAATAAAACAAAATAGCTTTTCACTTAGCTACTGACTTTGAACTAAGCAATAAAAATATTTTCCACACATTAAGTCTCAGAATAAGCTTGTTGAAACAAGGATTTTGTTTTCATTTGTGTATCACTAGGCTTGCTGAAGAACGTACTGTTTTGGTCATTTTCATTACTGGTGAACTGGGACACTGAGCAACTGAATCAGTTATCATAAAGCCAGTTAGCAAGTCAGGAGGGAGCAGCAAATAGGTACTCAGAATTGTGTATTCCAAATACCCCTCTAAACTGTGATTTCCTTTCAATGTGAACGGCAATTTGCATTTTTTTCTGTCTCTCTACTTAACACTTCAATAGGATGTGACATGTTTTTAAAGAACTGGGAAAAGCAGAGATTATAATTGAAAGAATGGAGTGGATAATATTTACAAAACCAGGTTATTTGACCCCTGGATGAAGATCATCCAGTTGGATGAGCCTAATTTATGCAGAAAGGAAAGCGTGCTATTTGTTGAAAGATCTGTTCTTTGCTATCAAGCTTGATGGATGGATTAAAGGAAAGGAAGAATTTCATTAAAGGCACATTTCAAAGTCAGCATAAGGGATACATCTCTACAAATATTTCCACTGAGCAGGAGGCGATCTATACTGCCACTGAGTCTGGATCTGAATTCTGTTTTCTCCTATGTGTACAAAGATGATGAATCTTTTCCCCTTGTTTTAATGCTAGCCGGATATGCCACTCATTGCCAAGTGCTATTATTTCCTCTCATACAAAAAATTACATCCATGCACTTACAGTCATTGCTGTGTACACTAATCCTAAGTGTTCTGAAAGCAAGTTTATCATCAACCTTGTTTTTCTTGCATGACTTTAGTCGGACTGTGTCCTTCCTTATAATACAAAAAGTTCCTACTCAAGCATTTTTGTTAGGGACTGTGAGGTGATTTACCATCATCTTTCTCTAAGATGAATGAAGATAGTTGAAATTCTTTTCTGACTGCTGCCTTTCTCCCACTACTGTTTTTATGCTGCTGTTCTGTTGTGCCCTGTTTTTGCAATCTGCGTTCCATCCTCCTCTTTCTGAGCCATACAGGATCACAGAAATAAAACTTGGCAATGATAGGCTATTTAGGGAATATGTAGTACAGAGGAGGAAATTCAGGTCTGGAGGAATGGATACGGAGGCTGTTTCTGATCTCACGGGTTTTTATTCCTTATTTCTACCAAAGCACCTTTTTGCAGCTTCAGGATATCACTATAATGCAACTGTGTAGTAATAACACCTTCAGTTGCTTAGTTTTCTTTAACAACCACCTTTCAGGTTGTTAAATAGCACCATTTTTTTATCATGTTACATATCTGCAATTTGGGAAAGGAAGGTATGTAAAGGCCAAACATACTCATATCAAGTAGATAGGAAGAGAAGAAGTTGAGGCAGTTTCTCATGCAGGCCTGAGTTGAAAAGAGCCCAGGAACATGTACTTCACATTTTACGAAGAGACAGCTAAAAAAGGGAGCTAAACCTCTAACAGTAGATCTTTTTCTTGTGGATATTAATGTTCCTAATCTCAGAAGGACTGAAAGGCAGCCTCTCAATGACGAGCACAATACGCTTTTTCCCTGCACTGTTTTATATAGTGTACCTGAGCTGTGACCTGTAGTAGCTCTGTCCTGAAGTGTCGAACCAGCCGTGGCGTTGCACCGGGCAGCTGTGCATGATCTGCAGCACTGTCATCTTCTGCAGAGGCAGAAGTTTAAAAAGTAGGGTACAAAAGGTGGCCACGATGCTGCTGTTTTCGCAGAGGGGAAAGAATTATTTTGAGCTGTGGGAGGTTAGTTTAAAGAGGATCGATAAGTTTCTCACCATGATTTACCATTACTGAACAAAGCCATAGGGCATAGGAGAGTTGAAGTTAAAATGCAAGGCAGCGGTACTTTCTCTTGCTCTGTCTCAGCTTATGTAGGACTTTAATACTACATATGCAGTATAGAAACTTCAAGATTTTTGAGCAGTTGTCAGACACAGCCAAATCTCTGCATACAGAAATGGCAGCTTGAGAAATATGTGAATCCTTGTTATTTTACCTTTATTTATTTGTTACAGAAAGAGTATCATAAAATCAGGGGCAATGATGGGGAAAATTAATATAAATATTAAAAAATATATGGTGATTTTTTTTTAAATATATTTAACTGTAAGCATAAAAACTACTGACAGACAGCTTCTTTCAGTAGCCATGCAGTTTCTACCAACTAGACTGGCTTTTTACATGGTTAAATAACATAACTTATTTCTCGAAAAGTCTTACAATGGCCTAGTCTTTGTCTCGTACTTCTCTTTTTCAGTGTGGTCCTTAAACTGTTGCTCTTTATTCTTTCTGATGTTCTTCAGTCTGAACTCTCAATTTATATTTCTTCAACTATCTTTTCAATTATTTCCCCAATATGTGTCTGAAGGTTGCCTTTGGTTAGATGTTTGTACAAGCAATGGTAAATACATCACTGTACTTATTTGTGAAGTAGCTTACCTTGTTTGGGGGTGTGTGTTTCCAGCTGGGAAGAACTTGTCAGTGCCTCAGGCTGTTGTTTCTGTTTCTTGCTTTTATAACTATCCTTGTAAACAAGAACAATATCTACGTTTAGGTTAAAATTTTGCCAGAGGGCTTTTGTATTCCAATTGCAAGAATCTGTAGTTGGTGCAGACCTCTAACTATATTATATAAATGCAAATTTGTAGTATATGTATATAACACAAAATTATTATGTTCTGTGATTGAGAACATAATAATTTTGTGTTCGCTTTTTTCCACAGACAAGTACTTCTAGTGCACTAAATGAATTTTTATTTTTGTTTTGGTTTTTTGGTTGGTTTTAAAAATGTTTTATGTTTGAATAGTGTATCTGTTCTTACAATTAATAACAGTATATTTCTGGCTATCTCTTGTGTTAGTTTTTTTCTGTGCAGGTTGTGACGTTCACTACACTAGACTGTCCAAGTGACTGTGATCAGAACTGTTCAAAGCGTTGGACAAGAGCAACAGTGGCTCCCTATTCATATCTCAGTTTTCTGTGAGCTGGGCAAATGCCTTATTGCATCCCTGAAGCTCGGGCTTCAAACCGTATTTGGGATCCAGTTTTACAAGAGGGATCTCAGAGAAATGCATTATCATGGGGCTTTAGGCTTTGCCAAAGCGTGTGTTCATATCCATCCTGCCGCATACAACGCGATTCAGAACCAGCTGCGCTTCAGATTCACTCTGTAATAATAGAAGGGGACAAGTAAATTATAGCTGAGTCAGCAAGTGCGTTTGCATTAGTGACATGACTTGGAGATAAACACAATGTAATGACGTGTTGTGGTTTTGGGGTTTATTTCAAAAGCATCAGCAATCATTTGAGGGGATCACAAGACCGTAGGGTGGCTGTGGTTGGCAGGTACCTCTGGAGATCAACCAGCCCGACCCTGCTCGGAGCAAGGGCAGCTGCAGCAGGATGCCCAGGGCTGTGTCTAGTGGGGTTTTGAATATCTTCAAGAGTGGAGACTACAGAGCCTCTCTGGGCAACCTGTTCCCATGTTCAGTCACCCTTTTCTTAGGTTTAAACTGTTTTAAGAGTGTTGAATAGAATGGATGGAATAGTTAAAATTATGGAGCCGTTCACTGTAAGTGTCTCACGTACAGCTTGGTTTTTGATAACATCTAAATGGCAATGATGTGTTCTTAAACTGCACTTAATATTCAAATGAAGATATCTGCTTACGTGGTTGCTTTTCTGTTGCTCTTCATAAATTCTGGCCATTGTGTCTCTTACCAGGAAATTTCTATACTAATATTTTTTCTCATAACAATGCATGTTTTTAGTTCTTAATGTTCTTAAAAGATTAATAAATCTTTGGCAGCCTTACAAGGAATTTTAGTACTAGCATTTGCATACTTGTAATGAAAACCATTTTCATGCAGGCAGACTAGTGATGTGCTTAGTATGAGAGAAAGTCAGCAGCAGATGGGAATGCAGTCTAAAAATCTTGATTATCTGTTACCTACCTTTAACTTGCTGACAAACAAAATCAAAACAGAAGTTGCCAATGAATTGCACAAAGTTCTGTCTCTCTGAGCATGCGTGTCAAAGAAATGTAATGTTGCACTGTGCAAAAGAACAGAAAATCAAGGTGTACTTTTTCTTGACAAAAATAATCCAAAAGTAAGTTAGAAGCTCTGAAAATAGAATGTTCCGTTATTTAGTTGACAAGACTGCACTGCTTGTGTACCCAGATTGCGTTTATGTTAAATTACTTATCTTGGAACTAAAATATTCAGCTATGGTTTGAAAACAGGTTGCTGTTCCTACTACCATGTGAGTTTCCGGACCAGGTTTATGTTTTAAACTTACATGATTTCCTCTCTTTTTTTTTTATGGCTATGATACATAATGAGGCAGGTGAGAGAAATAATTCTAGAAGGGCAATTTGTACTGCCACCACTTGAGCTTTTCATCTAGAGTCCATGCAGTTAAAGCCAAAGCCATTAGATGGTGCCATGCTGTAACCAGAATTTTCTCTTCATATGCTTAAAACTAGCTGTGTGTTACATCTGGCACGATCTTAAATGACTAAACCTATTCTTCTAGCACATTGACTTGTATTGGTCAGCCTTAGTCATTACGTGCAAAAGCCAGACAATAAATTAAATCTGTAGATTTTTTTTTTTATTTGTTTCAATGAAAAGACTGCACCATCCTGAAAATTCAACAAAAGAGAAGGCAACGGCAGGACAGATTTACTGCCCCTTTTTCAGTTGAAAGCAGTGTGCAATCTAAATGATTTACTTGTTTGCTAGCCCTGCGTGGTGCTGTCTCCTGGGTTATCATTCACCTAAATGGCCAATGTAGTACAATGAAAATGATAGTGCAGTTACAAATTCACAGCAATTTACTGGTTAGAATCTGAAACTGGTAAATTATTTAATTTCCATTTTTTCAGTTACTGTTCAAGGTTGGAAACTTAGATGTGGAACGTTAAAAAATAGAAAAGAATTTAGCAGCTTTGGAAGCCCAAGTTGTAAAACTGTGGTGATAAAATGGTGGGCTTTACTGTGTATGTAGATGTGATATACTTAGGCTTTTGTACAGCATTTGACTTACTACTGTGTGACATTCTGATAAAAAATTAACACTCTACAGTATCAGCCAAGCCCATCTTAAATGGATTAAGTGCTAGTTAGCTGACAGATACCAAAAAGTAATTGTTAATGGGGCATCATCCTTCAAATGGGAGTATTTTTACCATGTTTGTGTGAGAATGGTAGACCTGTCTGCTTGCATTTTCACAAGTGAATGATAGATATAAAATCATTGCTAGTATCTAAGGGTGACTTAAAAATTGTTGAGGTGGCAGGTCATGACCTGGTCAGGGCACCCATGAAGCAGAGTTTGGGTTACTCTGTGACCTCAGTCTGTGCAAACAAATCTACCTATTCATTTTAATTGGTACAGACATATGCAGAGTTTTACAGCTGGGATAGCCAGGAACAACCAATGCAGTCTATATAAAATTAGGGGCTGTATTCTGAAAAGTGAAAATTGAAAAAAAAATCCTATAGGTGAATTTCCATGATGATGGTTAAGACAATGTAAGTCCTTGTTCTTGAAGGAAGATTCTTCTTGCCATTTCCATTGGCATGTGGCCATATCATCACCCAGATGAGGGCCAAGTATTTTCATTGATAAGTCAATTTTAAGCTGGATCAATTCCCTTATCTGTCTGAATGTGTAGCCTCATAAGCTCTTCTGCTTGGCATAGTTGGGAGTTGGGGAATAATGGGATTGCCTTTTTCAGTGGAATTCATAATTGATTATGAAAGCAAGCCCTGCCACCACATTATTCAGCAGGAGCTCCCACTAAGAAGCCTTGAATAGTAACACTGCAGAGCAGTGCAAAGGAGCTGGGGAAAGGATTTTATATGTGTGTATGTGCATAGAGAGAGAGAGAGAGAGAGAACAGCATTGAGACTGCTGTGATGGCAGTTGTGGTGTATGTGGTTTTACAAGATCTTTGTCTCAAGCGTGAATCAATGATGGACAAAAGCCTTTGAAAGACAGAGGCTTCAGCCTCACTAATTTATCACCCAAAGAATGTCGAAGAAGGACAATGTATATAACAGCCCAACCAATAACAAAGTTTGTCACCATGTGGTATGACAACCCGAATCATGATGACATTTAGCAGTGTGCTGGCTGCGTGTCCACCAGGGCATTAGTGACGAAAGCCCAGCTGCAGCAAGATGTGTTTGTAACAGCTGGACATTGCGCAGGTGCCTTCTGCAGGTATCGGATCAAAATCCACATCTTGTCAATCAGGAAACACCTGCTGATCTTGGAACATTTGAATTGAGGTCTGGTGAAACTTCTGAAACAAGTTCAGTGATTGCTTTTCGTGTGCTTTCAAGTTAATCTAGAATATGGTTATTAGTTTTTCCTCTAACAGAGAGGTACCCTATGTATCATGGTTTTTAATATTTTTTATCAGCTATCATAAACTTATTTCTTTGAGATTTCTTTGCATCTTCTTTAGTCCTGCACTAAGACAGTATGATAGGCAGTTACTGCTGTCTTTTCTTTCTTGAAATTTCATATCCTATGAAGGAGAGAATAAATTCAAGGTACCATCTTTAGGAAATAAGGAGAAAATGAATTCCAGGTCCCATTGTTAGGCTTTATTTCCTTTAAAACTCTAAGATAATAAAGACTTTGAGAGTTTCAAATCCTTTTTTGTTCTGGTTGGCTACCAAACATTTTTAAAAAACTAAATTCCTCAGATAAATGAGTATAAATATCTCTTAAAAAGAGAGAAGCAAAAGAAAAAGGAAGGAAGGAATAGGTCAAATTTTGGAATGAGTATATTAATTCCACCTCTGGAGACCTTGCTCCAGAAACGGATTAGGACAGGTGAGAAGTTTGGTCCACGCAATTCAGTTCCAAGAAGACATTTCTCCGAATTCTAAAACCAAGCCAGATTCCATCCTGGTTTTCCATAAGTGGGAGGTTCTGCTCAGGAGAGGTTCGGTGGCTGAAGTGCTGGGAATACTGGAGGTCAGGACTGAGCTGCCTGGGCAGAGTTGCAGGGGTTTTGCTGGGTCGTGGATGTGATGCCTCTCTGAAGTTGGCAGGTTGGGCGATTTCTTTGTCTCAGCCAAAGCTGCCATCAAGTGCTGAGAGTTGTGACAGCCTTTTTCAAAATTTTGGCTTTTATTCTATTATGTAACCAGAAAATAGTGGTGACAAACTGAATCACACTAACAAAAAGCCTTTCTAACAGGAAAAATTCCCACTTTCACTTCATTTTCTGGCTTGGCAGCACATGTTACAGGCAGTGAATTGTTTGAGTGCGTAACGTGTGACCATCAACTTAAATATTTATTCTTTTAAGGTCTGCAACTTAAGAGATGTGGTTAAATAGAAGTCTTTATAAAATTGAGGGGCTTATTTCCATATATGGTTCAATTGATATAATTGCATTTAATTATCACAGTGGATCCTAATTTTATCCCTCTACAGCCCTAACAGATTACATGCCCCATGTGAAAATGAAAGAAGAGGATTAGATCTCAAAGTTCCTCTTCTCCTTATAGTTTGAAAGATCTCAGAAATGCAGAATGAGGAAGTGCATTGAATACTCACATTACGTGATTATTCTAACAAGCATTTGTTTGCGATATGGTTGTCTTCACTGCTTAGATTCCGCTGGCTTGAGACAATAGCTAAGCATCTGCTAGTCACTGCAAAATCCTACAAAATAAAGACAAATTTTACCTCAACTGACACCAATCAGTGAAGCAGATGCTACAGAAGCACTGAAGAGAATTTTAACATCATTTTAATTGCGTGTTAGAGGTCAAATAGTGTTCGTCTCAGTGGGGTGGTGAGTTCAAGGCATTTAAAAAGGGGGGCTTTGGTCAGTTTTTAGTCTTTTGTTGATATTTCTTAAATTGCAAAATATGAAAAATTTGACCAAACTGTGCTAGTTTGTTCGGCAGTATTTAAGGTGATTTCAGAATGTACTTTAGTGCTGGTAGATTGGTATGACCAGTGTGAGTACACCAGTTCTTCATTCTGAAGTAGAAATGCTTAGTATAAGCATTTACTTTTTTTTTTTAATTTGTTAAAAATGTTACATTTCTTGCAGTTTTGTTTTGTTTTTTTAAATGGGGCTATAAAGCAGTAGTTGCACCTTAGAACCCCTTAACCAAAATTTCAAAGCTGGCTACTGATGCTTGTTAGGAAGGAAACTGAGTTTTACGGTGAGCTTGATCCGAGCAAATAATTTTCTGTGAACACGGTGTCAATGTGAGATCTGAACACTGATAATATTTATGAACTCTTGAAGCTGAAACTGATGACGCCTCCAAATACTGGCTGTGGAGATGTGTCGGATACAGATGCTGTTGCATTTAGAGGAAACAGAAAAATACTTCATTGAAGTAACAGCAGCAGAGTTAGCTACGCTGCACTCCAGCCACTTCCTCTTTTCAGGGATCTCTTGAACCGAGAGTAGTTAACTGCTAACGAGGAATCCACATGGTTTTCTGATGAATAACACTTACGTCATCAGAAACCCCGCATTTATTCTGCTACTTCAGATGCTGGATTTTCCCATATAGTTTGTTAAGATGTTTCTACTCTTACCAGCAAAGAACCGAAAGCAGAAAAGAAAGAGAGAAACGCAACGTGTCTTAATAACCACAAAAGAGCTAAATAGCGTTGCATTATGTCACTACATCCACTTAGTCTTCAGGGTGAAAAGATGATATTCGTTGTTCTCAGCATTCCCAGCTTCTGTGTCAGGTGTGGCAGTGCAAATGAGGTTGTCTTTACTGCTGCAGTTGTGCTCTTCCTTGATAAAGTTAGGAATAGAAATGACTGGAGATTGTACTTTCTTTTATTGACTATAAAAAAAAAAAAAGTACAAGATAGGAAAGCATTATATTCCAGTGCCTCCCAACAGATTTGGAAGGAAAGTGAATTTAGGGAAAAAACATCATTTACCATGACGTTTTTATTTTTGATTTTTGATTTTGACTTTTGTCATTTGTAAAATCCTGCTTTATTTTGTTAATATAGTATGGTGGGGGGAAACTAGACAATTAGCCTGGTAAATAGGGTTGATTACTTAATTACTGCGATATAATTAATTATTGTAATATAATTAAGGGCAAACTTCAGCTTCATCTGCTGTTTCTCCTGATATGAGGAATCAAGGAAGTACATATAGGCATGTTGGAGAGAGTGGGGATAGTGACAGAAAAGAAAGCTCCACTGTCCAGATTGATAGCCAGAAGGTGACTTCTCTGACCCTTTGTTTGCTAATCATCAATTAATTTATTTTTGAAATTATAAACATTCTTTGAAGAAGATCTTTACTGACTGATTTTTCTGTTTGTTTGCGGGGTTTTTTCTTTTCCTTTTCTTTTTTTTTTCTTTTTCCTGCTGACTCAGTCAATCAGTTTCCATTTAGCTAGGCAGAAAATTCAAGGAAGCATTCCAAGAACAACACAGAGATACATGCCTCTTCTGAAATACTCTGAAATTAAATGAATCCATTATACGTTTAAAGTGAAGACCTACTAAAGAATGAGTAAATTGTACTGTTACAGACATTCTAGAAGATAGTTAAACTGTATTAAACCTGCAATACATGTAGGTAAAAAAATAAAAATGTTACAAAGAGCAAATAAATATGACCAGGCAGAATGTGATGGAACAAACTTACTTGTACTCCACAGTAGGGCAGATGTTTGGATTTAGTGAAATAATATTTACAGATAGGAACTTACCTCTGTACACACATGTAAACTCTTTTACAAGAAGTTTATTCATTTGCTTTTCACCAAGGATTCTACTGGCATGGACCCAACCCGGACTGAAGCCTGGGGGCCAAAGCCCGAGAGTCGCAATTCCCTAATGCAGACTCTAGAATTTATTTCACATGAGCAATGTGTGTTGGAAAATCCCTGAAGCCAGAGAAGAAATGGTGCACATCTCATAAACTTGCTTACACTTACCTGCTCTATTACGAGATGTACACAGGAGAAGACTCATGTTCTTACCGGGTCCCATCTGAATCTCTGAAAAAAAGTGCATGATTCAATTGATTTCTATTTATAATTCAGTTGTCTTTTAGTGGCTGTTCACAGTCACTTTACAAAAACATGTTTGGGTTATTTTACTGCCAGAATATATGGTACTGGGAAAGTAAAGAGAAGCATTTTCCAAGAGGTGCTTAAAATCATACAACCTAATGGAAACTTCTCTGCAGTTTTCCCCAAGGGTATTTACAGTTGTGAAGAATAAGCTTTTTCCTCAGTAAAGTCTCAATACAGCAAAAATTTGGACAAGGATGACCAGTGTAAACATCAATATTTCTGGATCGTGGAAATACAGAAGTGCTATATACATGAAAAAACCATGTGGTTTTGAACTATTTTATGCATGTTGAAGAAAAAACCATAATATAATACTCAAGGTTTTTATATGGTACAGCTGATTATTCACAAAGGATTGGGAACATACAAACTTCAGCATCTGTCCCACTGCTGTTATTCTTGAGCACGCAGGCAGCCATTACCCTATCTCTTTGATTAACTAATGTTAATTGCTTAGTAATGGAAAAAAGTTAGCATGTTGCCTGACTAAAGGGCCTTCTGCACGTGCTTGTATGGAACCCATTCTCCAGGTGGAAATAAAGAACACCCCCAGAAGAGAATCACTGCCAACCCAAAACAGTTTACAAAGACACAGTGTCCCAATTGACAGTGAGCCTTGGCCGGCAGGATTTCAGGCTGAACAGAAGACTCCTTTGAAAGATATTTCTCTTCTACAAACTACTGCAAATGGTCTACACATAAAATCCCATGAGCCCTGTTTTTATTTTGGGCAGCAGTAAGAAAGAGGGGATTTGGGGAGGGTGCTGGATGGGTTTTTTCTTTTTTTTCCCCTGTTTTTTTGTTTTTTTCTTTTTGTTTCACCCCCCAAAAAATTGTAGCTCACTCATCTAGGAGGCAGATGGTCACAGTGGTCATACTCCCCGCTTTGTAACTGGCACTTGGTTTTGGCATGCTAATGATTTTTTGTTCCCAAAAATAGCTTTACAGACAGGGTCAATTATATTTTTGGATTGTACAGCGTGTAGAGCAATTAGTGAGTTGCACAAGGCAGTCAGTTTATAATGCAGAACACCCCTTCTTCATAATTGGCACCTTTTTGGTATCCCATTTATAATGGAGGGGTCTATCTTTACAAACACTTCTTTGTATCAGCATGCAAATACTCTGGCTCCCCCCAGATAGTTTTACACACAGAGTCAATTATACTTTTGCATTGCAGGATGTGTGAACTAATTAGCTATAGAGAAATGGGGCACTTGGTCTTCAGATTTCAAGATCTTACTGCACTAAGTGATTTTGAGACGCTTTCAAGGGCAGACTGGTGAGTAAAATGGTAGAAAGAGATTGTACTGGCTCATCCCTCAGACTTGCATTTGAACGCAAAATGACACTTTTATAGTTAAGTTGTTTCATTAACCTTCACTGTGTAGGTGACTCTGGAGAGAAGAGGGTCAGATGCCACACACTGTACTCAGCAGATCTGGGTGAAAATCCACACATGGGTTTGGTCAGGCAGGAAACATCCTGGAACCAATGTGGTTAACAATGTACTTCAAGATGCAGTTAGTAGCTGAGATTTTAATGCCCATGATGTTAGTAACTGCTCACTGATTCATCAACTATTTTAATATCTACAACCATTTCTGTTTACACAGTTGAAAGCTTTCATTTTTAATATAAAAATATCTGAACTCCTCTTCCACGTGAACAGATAAAGGGACGGAAAGTCTTCATACATCATGTTTCAGACAAGATTTGTTCATAAAGCCGTACCTCTGCTAAAAAGTGCTAAATCTAGAAATTAATTTAATCTGGTATTTTATATGATTCTTTTTCTTGCACATCAAAAGACTGCAGAAACAGACAAAATAGTGAATTTGCAATGCTGTCTGTGACAGAATGGCCGCCTGTAAAACATTGGTCAGAGGTACAGCATAGTTATTGCAAATACTTCTCATTCTGAGTGTGCTAAGAAACCCCATTGTACTGGATGTTAGCACGTGGTTCCTGAAATACTGGGAGTTATGAGGTTTAGTTTTGGGTTTTAATATGTTTTTAAAGTGAGGAATGCTCCTTCCATCTGTCCATTTACTTATTTATTTTCCTTAATACCCTCTCATATCTTACTGAGGGAGCAGAGAGGACACAAGAAATAACACTGCCAGTAGGGAATGAATGAAAATTATAGATTCGAAGCTCCCCTCACAGAAAGGTTCCTGCTCTAGCCTGTATTATAGGTTTGGAAACAAGTGATTGTATGTTCTTTTCACACTGAGGAAGAAAATCCCACTTGTTCTTGATATCTAATAATGATACCACACAGTATGTGCAGTCTGAAATCAAGCAGAGAAAAAAGATAGGTTTCCTGCTGCCCAAGGGGACTGATGTGATTTATACACATTTCTGAAACATCTGTAAGAATGGATTCAAATGGCGGAATCGTTTTAGAGTACAGCAGAATATACAGAGTAGAGTTTTCCGTAGCCTCAGCTGGTACCATCCCTGGGACATGGCTTGCACTCTTCTTGCTCAAAGTAGGGCTACTTCTAAACTAGAGCCCCAGGCGTTCAAGGATTTTCATGTTATTAATAAAAAGGTGGCATAAAAGCCTGTGAAGAGGAGACACAATTTACAATAAGTGCTTTTAAGAAGAACTTCAGGAGTTTAGCTTGCTTATTCTTGATAATGAATATGTGCTACATGCTGTACATTTACACAATATATACATACAGAGGTATTGTATGAGTTAATGTTCCTCGGGGAGAGAAAAAGGAGAGGCAATAGGTAGAGACGTGGCTCTGCCCACACTGTACATAGGTGCTGCCACTGAGATTTGTCACTGCTATTAAAATCTCCTGGGCCGGGAAAGAAAATTCTTCTGTAAACTGCTCCTTTGGTCAGAATATTAAAAAAAAAAAGAATTTTTTTTAAAAATATATATAATGTTTTCTTTTTTTCTCGGGTGAAATGTCAAAATTATTACCAATGCAGTTGTAATTAAAAATAGGTAAATATAAATAGGTAATTAAGTTAGTTCAATAATGTAAAGATTTTTTTTTACCTAATAGCTTTGCAAACTTCTGTTTTCTAATCAAAAGTTCAGTGTTTACACAAGACCATAGAATTTTTTCTCCATATGAAATATGGAGAATAGGAATATGGTTTTTTTATAAACCAGCAAAATATGTAATTAGTTTCTTAGCTTTAACAAAACCCTGAAAAACTAGAAATCGCATTTTATGCCGTTCTGGGCTTTGCTGGAATATGCGAGTTTAAAATTACACAAGAGTGTGTTTTTAAGTAAGTCCAATGAATTTTATCAGGACTTCATGTGAGAAACGCGGCAAGAGTTATTTGAAAACGAAGTTCTGGGTTGTTTCAAGTCATATTTGAAGATGTTCTTTATTGTTTTATTTAAGCAACGCCTGGTTCTGTAGTCAAGACAAAAAGGTTGGCCTAGGATGTAGCTTGGTGCTGAGCTTGTCAGAAATACATTTATTTATTTTTTTCCCCCTGTACATCTGAACTCCCTAAGTGTTCCTCTTCAGAGCTGCTGCTCCAGACTTCCCTTAAGATCACTTTGACTTCTTACCTCAGTATGTGCATCTTGTGTGTATCTTTGCTGAGCATCGCTCACTCTTAAGAAATTTGTCCTCTGTGTAAACAAACCTTTTAATAGAATCGCACAACAGATCGATGACCACATATATTATGGCATATGATGTATTCACTTCAGGCAAAACAGAAGTACTTTAACCATACTTTGAAATAACTTAAATTAAATAAACTTTTGGTCTTTCCTTGATCATAATCTTAAATCAATCCCAAGCAATGGCATCTATTCCTGGGAAATTATTAGGAGTGATTACTATTTAAGCAGCATTTAAATACATTTATTTACATATTGGTGAGCAGCTGTGGATCAGATTGACTAGGGACAGTAATTTTGGTGGTATTCAATTACCTCAGGTTTTTGGTTGAAAATGTATCTCTGCTTATGTTACTTCTTTAAAGTATTACTGGTAGGACAGGACTAACAGCATGACATTAACTATCTGATTAATATATCTAATACACTAACTCCAAATTTACTTGCAATTTGGAGGAGACAACAGTTCTAATTTATTAAAGGAATGGGTGCACGCTACTTTTTGTCTCAAATTCTGGTAGTTCAGCTCTGCTGATTTTTCGGTGTGACATCAAAAGTGATATGAATATATCCTATCTGAGATTAGTTAGAAGAGCACCAGTCTCACGTAGGTGTCTTGAGGTCAGCAGATGGTCATGTCTTTGTATCAGTGATACAAATGAACATGCTGTTTATTCGTAGTGATGTAAATTCAAAAAAGTATATCCAGGTTCTCAGGGAAAATCTAAACTTGAGGAACAGCTAGCTTGTGGTACTGGAAAATCCTTTTTCCTTAAATCTTTATTTTATATAGAGATTTTACAATACATTATTTCTGAATATAATGCATGAGATATTTACATGAATATAATTCTGGAGCCAAGTATAAGATACTCTGTCATAAATCCCACAGCAGAAAGATAATGCCTCCATGTACACATATCTCTCTGCTATTCACTTTGATTATATGTATATAAATGTATTAATCTATAGATGTAGCTATAGCAATGCCTGATACCAAGCAGCTGTCTCTCAAGGGCCAGACCTGCAGAAGGGCAATAGACTCCTGAGGCCAAGTCTATTACAAATTAAGACCAACTCTGGAGCTTTGTTGTTTTCTGAAGTTTATGATGCTGTTTTATTCCCTGGTGCCCAACAAACTCATTCATTCTCTCTGTGCGCCGTTTCCCCCTGTTGTGAAAAGGAGTGTGCTCTTTCTGTAGCCTAGCACCTGCCCCTTTCTCCAGAAATTACCATCCATGGTGCCCATTTTCAGCTCCCCAGAGCAGAAGCCTCTCAGATTAACTCACTTGTCTTTGGCAAGATTTTTTTCCCCCCACGCTATTGACTGTGCTACTTTATGTTCTTAAGCCATTGTATTGCACATGATGAGCAACCTGGATATGAATGATTGCTCTCAGCTTTGAAAATCTGTCCTCCGAAAGCAGCTCTTTCTGAATCATAACGTGCTATAACAGCGTGCAATGCAAATATTAAGACATAGTAAGAACCAGTGATGTTTATTCCAGAGTTGTTCAGCTGTGGATCAGAATGAACTAGTTTGTGACTCACAGACTAAGATACAGAAAGATATGTGTTCACATATGTGCGGATAAGCAGATACCATGTTGTTTCAGCTACAACAGAGAGCCCCAGACTTTTTTCTTTTCCTGCTTGCCTTTCTAATGTGCCTGTGCATTGTATAAAAGCTATTGCACTTGCTTGTTAAAATGTCATTAAAATTGAGTTAATAAAAGACAAATAGGAACATAGGGCCGAAACACGTTATTGCTTCACATCACTATAACTTGTGGCAGAATTTTACCCATCATTTTATATTCAACCAAATGAAAAACATATGGCAGGCTGTGCTTACAGCAAAATCAATACAAACAGAAACAAGGATATTAGCAATGGCTCAGCTGAAGGATCACAAAGACAGATCTCTGGTATAATTACACAGCACATCGCTCCAGACAGATTGTCTTAAAGTATGTACCTACCTCTCAGGCTCCAAATACAATTAATTATTATGAGAAATAACCTCCACAGGAACTGCTTTGCTTTTGCTCAGAAAAAAAAAAAATTGAAAACAGTTGGGTGTAAACTTCAGAGAAAGGTCATAGGTTAATAGAGTTCATAAATAGAACAGCGAGGGAATCTAAACTTTAATTACTATAATGTAAATTACCTTAGAGAGCCCAAATTAGTGATCACTTAGCCTAGCCATTCTACCTTCCCAGTAGGTTGTGCTCACTTTGGGGGCTTAACCCAAATTCCCGAAATTCCATCCAGGCTGCTGAGATTGTGCACAATTTGCATAGTTGCAGCTTCTTCTCCAGGAATGTTGGGATGTCTTTTTCCTTCCAAATCCCTTTCTGCCTGTTTAGTACAACAATTTATACAGATGGATCACTGAAGTATCACTGCTTACTGACTTTTACGTTAAATAACATGTATAACAAAAATGACAAAATCAACTCTATTAACTCATTATGGGGAGAAATGCTGACATACAGATAAGAAGAATATCAGGGCTGAGAGTGGGGGATGGCATTGCAGTTCACATTCCTGAGCAGTAATTGTTCTGTGGATTCTGTTTGCTGTTAATGACAGACCTGAATACATTAAAATTTACTATAAAATTAAATGTGTTTAACAAGTTGTATGTCAACAAACAAAAATGGAAGCTGAAGCACACATTTTGAATGATCATTCTGACAGCAACTTAAAAAATTTTGTGTTTTCGCCATCGTGGCTGTGAGTGGTCTCCCTGTAAAGATGTGGTGTGACAGGAGCTGGGCTATAGGAAGAAACTTTCTTTTATGTTTACATTTATTAGGTTTTTCTCATAATTCTAATAAGTGCCTAATTTTCAAACATAGTAAATGCTTTTTCCCCAGCACATCTGAAATAGTGCGAGAAAATGCAAAAAACCCCAAAGTTTGACAAGATCTGTGAGGCTCCCGTTCCAGGACTCAGAATTACAAGGGAGGAATGGTGCCTCTTTCTTTTATTGACGTTTGAAGTGGAGATTAATCTTTGGTAAGAGGTAACTGTGAAGTGATTTATGATTTATGGGTACTTACGTTGATGAACAAACAACAATATTTATGTTTGTAATCAAGATGTCCTCAAAGTTTTGGTGGCCCAACTCCATAATCCTGATTCCTAGTTGATTTGTCCTGAGCTTGGGCGGGGTGGGGGAAGTTATTTGAGAGTAAGTGTAGACTTTTTACTTTTAATTTCACAAAATGTATTAATTGATAAAAAATCATAGTTACTTGCCAGTTAATTCTAAAAGCATCCCAACTACAAAATTAGAAAGTTCTAGAAGCAGAGAAAATTTTTTTAAAAAGCAAACATTCTAAATTTTAAAATTAAAGAAAAGTTTAAATATATTTATAAAAGTACTTGTCTTTTTTTAAAAAATATTAAATCAGCACTTGGGAGGTGTGGATTTGATTCTTGGTATTTTCTGTGAGACCTCTTTTAAAGACCACTCTTTCAGTGATTATGTCCTGTATTTTAAAAAAAAAAAAAGTCAATAAAAATCTATACAGATTACAAGATCACCAAGGCAAAGGACTTAGATTACATTTCACAGTGCCCAGCACAGTGTGGTTTCAATAGAAACCAGATACCGTAAGTTTTAGTAAAAATTTATTTAATGATAATTTAAAAAATTAAAACAAAAAAATAGACTCTTAAGAAGGAAAATTATAAGTAAGGATGTTATCTTGTAATTCCAGCCTCACTGGTGTAGAAGGCTGATCCTTAATTAGGTTAGTTCCATTAATAAAGCGTCTACAACAGAATCTGAGGTAAGACTCCCAAGATAAAAACTGCCCTCTCCCAAGCGGCAGCGTGAGATCGAAGCGAGCATCTTTCCGGGAGAGGGAATTGCTGAGCCTGGTGACTCCAGCATCCCTGCTCCAGTTTTCTCTGGCTTCAGGGATGTGAACTGCAACATGTTCTACACTTATCCACGCACAGCAAACCTGCAGCTAGTGGACCAGGTAGCTGCTTTAGGTAGATGTCCACTAATTGCAACCTCTCAGTAGAAAAGACACCACAGCATGTCCGAAGTGGAGGTTATGAAAGAGCCAGGCCGTGTTTGTTAAGAGTGCGGGGCAGTGCAGGGAGAACAGATGCTTGGGAGGTCTGGGAGGGATCCCTGCTTCTCCTGTTTCTGTGTTGCTGCCCTGGGACAGACTGGTGTGAGGCTGCTGGGCACCAGGAGGAGTTAGCAGGCTCAGTGAGAAGTCAGGCAGGAGATTCCAAGGCTAACAGCTCTCCAGAATGCTGCCAATAATTTATTTAATGGAATTTGTTTCTCTTCCAGAATAAAAGCACATTTAATAAAGTAACAAAAACTGTAGTTTATTTGTTTTAAGCACAGGAAGAACAAGTTCTGAGTTATGCAATGTATTTGCTGTGTATTATTTTGCTTCCAGAGTGTGGCCTGTCTGTCATAGCCAAGAAATAGTGTCTTTGCACACACCAGGAAAAAATGTACAATATTCAGTTGAGTGATGCTCATCTGGTCTGCTTCCAACTGGGAAAACAGAACGTGAGCCATTATGGTCGTTTCACTTAATAGAATCCTCATATGTTTGCTGCTTATTTCTTATTGTGGCCTTGCTGGTGCTGCTTTCTGTTAAGATGGGATGTTAATTATCAGTTTCTAAGGTAGAATGTGAGCATTTTACCTGATTCTCTGAAACTCCTCTCTGGAATAATATTCTCCCTCAGGAGGCACGTGCTGTTGGTCCTACTCAATCTGACATATGGGGTTGTCATTCTTGTGCTTAGCTAGCATTGATCTTTTCAGCATTGTTAATGGGGACTGTGTATCTCTACTCACAGTCCTACCTTCTCTCGTGAACCGAATCTGTGAAATCCATATCTGCTACGAATACAAGGGTAGTATTTAGTATTCTATTTTTCATCATCAAAATCAAGAAGAGCTTGTTACTGCGCTTTGCATGGACAAGCTCTGTTACTCTGCGCTGCTCACTCTCAGATCAAATGTAAAGATATGTTTGCTGTTGACCTCATTTAAAAGCCCTCTAGAGGAAAAGTCTGAAAAAGTTGATACAGTTTGGCATGGTTATTCATTATGCATGGGAAGCGCATTGCTTTATTTTCATTAATTTTACATAGAAATGAGATACAGCACAACATGCTTTTCTCATTTTGGGGAACTTCACAAAGCTTATGTTGTTATGTTCTTTACACAGAACCATTTATAGACAGGCAAATCCAAAAGCATTCTGTATTCCCCAGCTCATCAATCCACATTTAAGAGGATGGGATTGTCCTTGTGTTAAATGCTGGCCTGGCATTCTGTTACTTCTCCGGGCATAATATTTTGTCTGAATACTGGTTCTGCAGAATGACTGGCACTGATGAGGGGAAAAAAATATCGGGTGTGCTAAAAATATAAAGTAGTCCTTTGGGATATCATTGGAAATGGTAAGTAATCATCACGATGTGAATGTGTAGGCTATCGAAATGCAAAGAGCAAGGATACAGAAATCTAGCTTTGGCTGTGCTGGGCTAACCATATTGTTCACAAAAAAGATTGCCGTTAAAATACAGCCTGATTGTTGAGCTTCACTTTTAATAGGACTGAGGAATCCTACCCCACACCTCTCTCACTGAGTTATGCCAAGTTTCTTTCTGTCTGTTTTTTGTGTCTGAAGGTGGTGTAAATGAAAGGTCAGCATGGCAACTTTGGGATGACTTTTAGTAGTTAAAGAGTGGAATATCACGTTACTGAAATGTGTACTGCATTTTCAAGAGCGTGGCACTAAAGCTCAGAGAAATCCTGGGGAATTCTTCACACAAATGTGATGATTTACATACTGATGAGAATGTGAATATATATTTTTTCTAACCCCTTATAGAACAGAAGAATACAAAATCTTCCATTGTCTCATGAACATAATCAATATTGAAGGCATTTTAAATACTTACATTGAAGCTCAGATGTATTCACAAGGACCTTAGCTGCAAAGCTGTGTGTGTTCCATGATCCCCAAAGGCTGCCAAAGTCTGCAAATGATGTGCAATCACTTTTTCTCTTCTGCTTCCTGTCCCTTTCTGCAGCAGCCAACCTCTCTTACCCAAACCCCTTGTTCTGAATCCTACAGACACTGTTGTGAATCAAATCCTGTATTTTTTAAAAGAAAGCTTTTTCTTTACAGCATAAATTACATTAGCTACAATGCTAGTAATCATAAAGTTATTTCTAGTGGTTTGGCCACAAAATTAGGAATCAGAAACTTCCTCGTAATTCCATAACCATTTGCTACTTGTTTCATCCAAAGTAAGCAAGTCCTTAAAGCTGCTTGTGGTATCAGTTCTTTGTACGGAGTATGGTGATAATACCTCTTGCCTCTTGGAAGTGTAACGGATTTTAAATAAAATCCATGGTTCTGAATGACCTAGAAATACTGAATGTATCATTTAAGTATAACTAGACCTGATTATGGATTTTGCATTGTGTGTAGAATGATATGTTATCAGGTTGCTTATGGTATTCTTTTTAGTCAGCTAACACATGCACTAATACCAAAGTAAATGTAATTAATCCCTTCTCCACTTCCTAAAGATACACATTCAGCCCTCACTTACCTCTCTGTGGTCCTATAGATAGTTTTGTGATTTACTTAGATCTTATAATACGCTAGGATTGGACCTAAAATGTTCACTTCTAATGCAGTTTAGGCTTTGACATCAATGGAGATTTTGTTCCACACCTCTGCCTCACAGTCCCTCATAAGAATTCCATGCAGGGACTCAGAAAACCTCATGTTGTAAGTGGAATGTCTGGAGTACATTTCACATCGTGATTATTTTAAATATATATATATATTTATATATAAAAATTACACAATATATACTGCATAACCAAAGTTATGGCAGAAAAAGAGAAACAATTACTGACGTTTCAGATAGTTCAGTATGGGGGTTGGTAAGGGTAGTATTGCTTATGTGTGTATATTAAAAAGAATAAGTAAAACTCTTCCTCAGTTGAAGACACTGGCTCCCATATTTCCTACCTTATCCCGTCAGAACATGGTTTTCCATGAGAGCGTTGCAGTAAAAGACAAAAGAAAAAGCAGAAACAGCCCCTCCTCTGTTCCCTCTGTTCCAAGTCCAACGTTGTGATGGAAGCTCTTCTTGTTCCTTCCAGCTTAATCCAACCCTGAGCTGGATTAGCAATGGCGCGTTTCTTTGTCAAAGTGCAAGCTTAGACTGGATAGCCATGTGGATATTCCCAGCTGGGAATCCTGCCCTAAGTACCCTCACTTGACACACATACACGGTCTCTTGGCTGCCTAAGACCCCTGCCCATCTGTCTGAATGGCATTGTGCCCACTGCCCCAGCTCACTGGCCATTTTCAGTAGGGCTTTCCTGCCAACTGCTGATTGCTTTAGATGGACAGCTGACATAGCATTGCTGCCTGCTCTTCTGCTAGCAAGTCTTTTTTGGAACAGCATAGAAGCCTAAGGTACAGGTGTATTTGGTCCCGCTCTATTTAAAGTTATACAGGCACAATTCTAATCTGTTTGAAGCTCTGGCAGCCTTACCAGTGACCTGACTGGAAACAGATCTGAAATACATCATCTCTGCACTGGAGGAAGGACACAAAGGGGAAAAAAAAATGGGTGGGTGTGTGTGTGTCTGCCAGCTGATATGAAATCCAACATTTGGTATAAGTGCTTTATAGATGGCATAGGAGACCTGGATACGAACAGCAATTTATGACTGCTGATGAAGCAAGGAAGAGCTCAGCCCCACCACAGTGATTCCAGGGGTGTTCAGGTCATGCTTTTACCTAACATTGTGGGGTTTTTTTCTGCACAAAATTTGAGTTGCATATTGATCCATCTCCCTAAAAGTGTCTGAGTTAATGACCAGTTCACACCCAGCTGATTTGTCGTTTTGTGAAGGTCTTACATCCAGCCTATGTATGTGCATCCGTGCCAATAGAAGATTCTTCTATGTTTTGGGGCATCCATAGCCTGAGAGTTCTCATAGCTTCCACATACCTGTTGTCTCCAGATTTAGTAGTAGTGAGGTTCTGATTCTAGAAGAACTGACATCAAGAACTAAGAAATTGTGAAGGTTAGTCTTCTGTTCCATTTTTCTTTTAAAGCCATTGGAAATGTTTTAGATCTTCAGATTATTTTATTTTTAATTTGGATTATTTTGTAGCATAGGTTTCTACAAATTCTGGTTTGTTCTGTGAAAGATAAATGATGGAATCCCCTCACAAATGAAATACCAATGCTGGTTAATTCCAGTAAAAACAATTCTGTGGTTTCTGCCAGCTTATATTTTTACCTGACAGAATAACACATGGGGAAAATTGAGCCCTGTGTGTTGCAGTGTACAAGGCTCAGTGGGAAGGGAAATGGGCTGAAAGTCAACCAGGGCTCTTTTATTGCCTCTGCTGTTGAGCTACTTTATGACCCTTAGCAAGTCGCTCAACTTTTCTGTGCCTTAGTTTTCTTTTGGTATTAATTAACTAAATTGTAAATGATTCAGAAACGAGACTTCTAGTCTGATCTTGGCTTGGGATTCAGGTGCTGATGGATCAATAGTAATAATGGTGAAAATTCACAACCAAGTTTTCGTTTAGCCAAACATACTCTTACTTTATTGGGAAAGTGCTGCTTTACTTGCATAAAAAATGGGGTTCTGTAATAAAGGGAGAACATAGCATCACATATCCTGTATTGTCACTCATCTGTTGATCTGTCTATTGCGTATTCAAATAGAAGCAAAATATTTTAGGTCCTTTAAAACAAAGGGAAAAAGGGATTTCTTCCATCCACAATAGCTTTTACAAATTTCCTCATGCCTAAAATAAAAGCAGCTCTTTTCTTTTAGCTAGTAAACGTGGCTGTAGCTGTATATATGTGTGTGTTGTAATGTATATACAATAAACAAATACAGTGTATTAAAAAGAAAGGTTTCATATATGCTTGTGGTTAGATTATTAACTTTTCATGGTTTCATTGTTAAGTACACGACTGCTCTGGGTATAACCAGTGTCATCTGGAAGCCTAAAAGCAGACATCCTAAGATGAGCAAATGGCAGCTCCGGCTCTTTCTGTGAATGTAGGTCAATTCCCGCAGAAGGACGTTTGTGCATCAAACCACAGAGCACCGTGTGCGCAGCCCTGGGTCCCGCAAACACTCCAAGTTGCCAACACAACAACTCCTCAAGTTTCTCCTCAGTTAATTGTTTATCTTTTCCCTTAGCAGCATGATGTGTTTGAGTTGCATATAGAATATTTTCCTCCACTCATAGTTTGGGTCATGGGCAAAGGCATTTTTGCTTGTGGAAATTTAGGATTTTAGCAGTTAGAACAGATGTATTGTTGTGTTCTCCTCCCTCTTTTCTCCCCCTTCCTCCCCTACCTCCTGCCCCCAAATGTTTTCCTAGTATCCTTTTAAAAATAATATACATATTTTTATGCTCGAAGTTAATACAGTCAGAGAGTAAACTATAAGGATAGTACGAAAGCTTCTCAAATATGAGAATGTTTAAGAGTGAACGTGGTAAAATTAATGTAACTTTCATAGAGCTTTTTTGAAGAGGGATGGAGAGTTTGTACAGAGATTTAAATAAATCAGGTTTTGCTTTAACATCAGAGATTTAGCTGATATACTGTTTTAACTATTATTTCATCTTTGGAAGTTCCAAGGATTGCTTATTCATTGACCTCTGATAATAATTCGAACACTGTAAAATTTCCTACTTATTCTTACTCCTCTGTTCTATCAAATTTTATTGAGAAGCTACCGAAGGTTTTAATCCAATTCAGCATTTACACTGAATTTCTTCCAGGTAGTGTTCACCCTTTCCATTTTTCTCCAATGTGTGATTGTGGTTTGAAAATAACCTTGAGAATATTTGTCTCTGAAAGGAAGTAGATCCAGTTAGTATTATGGTGGACCAGATATTTTGTTTTCTGCTCTCTTAGTGGCTATCCAAGAAATAGGTGATTGTTCTATCAAGGTGTTTGTGTATGTGCATATAGACATGTACACACACAAACACAACTTTTTAAAAACATACTGAGGGGAGGTATGTGTGGGGCTGGGGTGGGGGGGATTTGAGGGGTGAGGATAAAAGAACCCAGCACCTTACACTTTTGGAAAAGAAGTGAGCTTACTAAGAGTGTAATTGGAGAAATGTTGCAGTGTTCTGACTTCTATGCTTGGGGGAGGACAAAATTAATCATTTACATTAAATTACAATGTACAGACAGATTTGAGAGGTTCAAAATCCATTGCTATGCAATTAGTGGAACTACTGTGGTACCTCCTGATGTGCTGCTACCTCTGAGATACATCCATCCATATGCATACATCCATACGCATTCCAACACAATCTCCAGTGAAAACCAACACATTGTCTAGGAGACAGGATGACTGGGTGGCTCAGAGATTTGTAATTTAGAGAGGAGTCTATGTCAGAATCAACACACTATATCATTGACATTCTCAGATATTGTCCGATAGAGAAGGCCTACTGTGATACTGTATTTACTAAAGATGTTTCACAGATAACACTCAGTATTACCAGAGTATGTGAGCATGTGTGTGTATTAGCGTGTTTGTTGCTATGGAGTCACAACTTCTACATGATGCTAACATGCCAAAACTTTGCAATGTGCCCAGCACTCTGTAGCTATGAGTGCATGGTTTAGGTCTTTCTTGCTAGCATTTGGGAGCTTAAAGATACAGGCAATTCATGGAAGTGCTAGGGGGATGTCTCAGCAAACTAAATAAGCTAGATCAATCCCCTTTGATGGGCCCCCTTTTAAAAGGTTATACAAAAGAACTGTTTTGTTTGAGTGAATTGCCTTTACTTTGTGAAAATCATATATAAATGAGTCCCAGATCAATACTCTTGAGGCTGCAAAAGGAAAAAAAAAAAAAGCCACAAAACATAAAAGGTAGATCAGAAGCTATATTTTAGCAAAAATATCTCTTAAGTGCTGTTGTCTGACACTATGAACTCCAATCAATGTGTCAGTATTTTGGAATTTGAAAGGAAATAGGGATCAGACCTGACAATCCAGAGCTGAAATTTGATGCTCTGGTCTTTTTGATAAACTGACAGGCAGTGAAAATTGCACACGTCTGCAGGGAATCAGGAGAAAAAGAGAGACAGTTTAGTAGAAAGTCTGCTTATGATTCACAAAGGCATGCATTTTATAAAAATGAATTGCTTTTGCAGTGTGTGGCAGGTTGCCTTCCTTCTTGAATGGAAGCTTTTGCAGCTTGTAAACGGGTGGGTTTTGTGCACATCTACAATACACTATGACTTCTCTTGGCTTACAGTTTCACTTAAGTTGCTCTCTCATTCTTGCAAATAAAGCAAACTTGATAAAAACAGATAATCAAAAAGGAATTAGAAACTTTACCCCAAAAGCTTTTTTTTCTAAGTGTATGATCAAATTTGACAAAACGAGTTTTAAAAACTGTTCTTGTCAGTAGTTTAAAATAACTCAAAAGACTTTTCATGTTTCATCTTCCAAAGCATTATATCCTTTGGATTTCCATAATGCTTTTCATCTAAGACTCTCAAACCATGCTGCAAACGCTCAATCTTAAAATACTTTATTCACACAGCTAAATATTACTATACCTATATCATGGGCTGGTAAACTGAAAGACTGAGATCAGTGACCTGCCCCAGATCACACAGCAACCAGGAGTCCAAGGTGAGGACAGAACTCAGGACTCCTGACTCTCAGGATGGCATTCAAGATGTTGCATGCGGTTTACCACTTCTAAAATACTGGAGTCAAATCCTGAGCCCTGCATAAAAACGTGCTTAAATGAGCTTTGTGTAAGGGAACAAAGAAGTTGCCTCATGGGACAGGTTTCCTGATCCGCGGAGTTCAGTGTGCTCTCGTGGGAGCAGCTGATACTTCCAAATGCTTCACTCACTCTGTGGCAGGTTTTTATGGTCCATTCATTCACAGAATTTATCTTAGTCCTCCAAATACAGAGATTAAAATCCCTTTTTAAATTCTCTCCCCTCTCCCTCCCATATTAACTATTATAACTCAATTACTCAATTTTGTTGTCAGACATATAAGCATGTTTTATGCATGCAGGCAGCATGCAGTGGAATTGGAATCTTTGTGTTGCTACAATCATTGAGCTTTGAAACACTTCTCTTTAGAGTTTGCTCAAAATTTTAAATGCTCCCTGGCTCTCTTGCTTTTTACAGCTTTTACAGAGGTCACAAAAATTACAGCTTGTGAACTGCTTTATGTCATTTTTAGCTTTAGTATATAGTCTAAGAGTAAATGCTGCTACTTTTCTTTACTAGAAGGGTGTTTTTAAACATCACGTTATGTAAGGAAAGTCCTCTGAATTTAATCTTTTGTTTCCCTGTGCTCCTGGAGACAGTAGTAATATCAAAGAGAGCTGTCAGCTCTGAAAACCAACATTCATAAAATCTTGAAGAGATGGCTAGACCTGCTACAAATTTTGGCTTCATGGTTTTATTGGCTATTTCTGAAATTAGAGTGCTGTGTCATGTGGAGATGGCTGTATCTCTGTGGGGACAGAAAGCAGGACGGCTGGAGGGGAGCTGCAAGGAGCTGGTAAAGTGGAATAGGGGGAGGACAGGGACCTTAAGGGGCGTTGGGTTGTTAGAACTTGTCCACCCAAATCTGGTGGAAAACAAAATGAAACATAACAAAAACTGAAGTTACTATGTTTGTGATCTGTGTATCTTAAAATATGAAAAAATCTTCTGATCTCTTCGTTACTGCACTCCATGCCTTTGGTAGAAGGGGGAAAATAACCATCTTCTCTTAAATAAAGTTACTGTAGTGTATGATACTGGGCAAAAGCCTCCAGTCCCAGGCTGCTACTGTTTTACCATCTATTACCTTGGTTTCATATAACAGCAGCAGTAGATAAAGTGAGTTTGATCATCTCAGCTTCCAGAAATTCATGTCTAGCTTTATGTTCATGGATCCCCTACATAAATCAAGTGCAGTTGTGTCTGAAATAATTCTCTGCCAAGGCTAATACAGCTGTTTCATTCTTATATCATATCAGGCAGTAAGCGGGGTATGATTGTTTATGCAGCTGGGAACCTTTGTCTTATTGGGTTCTCTCTGTCTCAAGCACTGTGGAGCATAATCTAAACAGCATGTTATGTTCTATACGGGCCACTTAAGTGGAAGAATCAATAACAGAAAAGTAAGCATTGTGTTATCAAACAGAAAGGAGTGTTATTTGCTTTCTTTAACACTATTACATTGCATACTGATGTTTCATTGGAGAAAAAAATCCACCTACATCCACTGCAGGCATGGGAAAACCACTAGTACTACTACTTCTTAAACAAGTGAAAGGTTGTTTGGCCTCGTGTCTTTTTCCTCTTAATGTATATTTTCACCTTGGGGAATGGCTGCCTGTTATTGATTTATCTAGGAAAAAATATAACCTGTAATATATTAAACGTGGTAGGTCCTATTTGAACTGGCAGCACGTGTAAATTTCTAGCTTTTTATTGGAGGATAAAGGATTAGCCACTTTCTGTTTTCTTTTTACAGACAGATTTGTTAAAAAAGGGATACCTTGTTGTATGGCTATTGATTTTTCCAATGTGCTTGTAGTTGTGCCCATCCTGTGCCTTGTTCTAGTGTTTAAAAAACTGTCCTTAATGTTTATTTTCATTAAATAACTTTCAAGCATGTTTGTTGCACCCATCTTTCGATGAAGATTTGACCCAGACAATCTGCATTACTTGATTGTCATACTAACACACATTTGCTTCAATTTTGGCCAGTCTGACAAGTGAAAAATAGATGTCTGTCGTGTGACAAGTTGCTGAATGTAAATTCTGCTAACATTTGCTCCTGACAGAAAGAGAAAAGGTGAGGGCTGGGGAGGGGGTGAAGAAGAAACAGGGAGTGAGAAGAGGCTGGAAAAAGAAGAATGGAAGGATGTTTGCTGCTTTTAAAATCATCAAGCCAAAAAGAGATTGCTAGGCAGGTTAGTTAGTTGTTAGTAGAAGCAAACAAGGCAGACAGCTCTTTCTGCAGCTGTAGATGTCATATAAACACCTGCAGAAGTGCACCACAATTTCAAACTGGCAAGTAAATATAAGCAGTGAAGAGGCACATTTGTGGTACCGTATGCAGGCGTGTTGTCACATCAGCCGTTTCCTGTATTGACTGTGCAAATGTACTAATTCTTTGCAGAAGAAGATTATAGAAAAGTTTTAATTTAATTTTCCCAGCTGACTTCTGAGTGATCATATCCAGCACTGACTTCAGAGCCCTGCAGCACATTCTAATTATATTTTCTACAGTAAAAGCTGTATCTGTTTTGTTGTCACATAACTGAGAGAGGTGATACTTGTTTAATTCTGCTGCCTTATTTTTGGGAGAGATGTTTTCCACGTGTAGAGGACTGATCTTGCTGGTGTTTGAGAACCTTCTCCTAAGCAGAGGAAGTTCTGCTTCTGCCTGGCAGGAGACAGAAGGGCCATGGGCATATTGCAAACCTCCATATATTTAAACAGTTTATTACCTTTTTCAAAAGTGAGTAGTTTAAGCTGCTGCCAATTTATTAGCTCTAAATTAACAAAAGTCCTAACAAAATTGGATGTAAATAGTTAAAGATACCTTTGTTAAAATATGGTATGAGCATTAAGATCTATTTATTTGATAGCAAACAAACAGAAAAGGTCTTTTGACTGTTTCTATCCAAAAAAGCTTGTTAAAGGTCAGTCCCCTGTCAGAATTCAACATAACAGTACAGAGAGTGAGGATAATATGTGAGGCTGCACTTCAACACTGTCTCTGTGATTGCCAGCATCTGTTGTGGTTTCCAGACTTGTCCAGTGAGATTTGCTAATACAGTTGTGTGTTTGATGCCATCCTACTGAATGCGAATATATGGAGCGTGCTACGTCCAATGTAGCTCACCCTCAGGGAGAGTCTTATTGCCACACTTTTACAGCCTTTATACAGCCCAAGATGTATTGTGAAGATAACATGGATATATAGATGAAGTTGAATCAAACTCGGGTACTGTATTTGCATTAGTAAATAAGGACCTGAACTGCAAAATAGAGAGTTGGATTCAGACTTCCACAAAATTCTGGTTTATTCAGATCAGAACTGAGATTAAAACCTTGCAGTAATGAAATTTATCAATGACTAGTGAGAATGTTGTCCCTGTTTGCCCACTTTCTGGATTTCTGACCATTCTCCCTAGGTGGAATGTTCTATGGGATATGCCTTCAAATAGTCTGTATCACTGAAGATCAAAATAATGATAGATGACATCTGGAAGCTTGAATTAGAGGGTGAAATTTTTTCTGGCATTGTATCTGCTAATAAGTAATGCAGGGAAGTTAAGTGTCTGGAGAAATAGATTCTAGCTTTGTGACTCATGCTTTTACTATCTGTTCATAGAATACATGGATCTGAACTAAGCCAGTTAATGGCATTAGCATCACCATGAAAAAATCAAAATGGAAGTGTATTATTCCATTTGTAGCCAATGATGGTACCTAAGAATTCACATTCTAGTTAAGAGTATGTTCCACCATGAATTTCTCAAAGGGAAAGTAAATCCCTAAATATCATCCCCTGACCGGCCAAATTCATATTCTCAGATTCTGTCATGATAGGTGTGATATGAAAATATGAAGGGAGAAATTCACTACTCTTACCATCACTTTTGTACTCTTCTAGCTTTTTTGTGTTTTATTATATCAAGGCTTATTTTAAGGAGTTGACTGGCAGGAACCAGATGTTTATCCAGAGAGGGATCTAAATTTTAGGCAAGTCTTGGGTATTACTTTCGTTATCAAAAGGCCGCATGAACAGCTGTCTGTAGAGATAACAATGCATGTTGTGACCGTAGCATATTTTCATATTGTAGTTTGGTTTGTGTAAAATAAAATACCAGTTGTAATCCTTTAGCAGCTTCTTTTAGGAACTGAGGTACAATCATCTTCTCTAAGAGGCAGAAGTTTGATTGAGTTGTTTATGGGACAGAATTAATCTCTTACCATGCTGATGTCTTCAGAAATGCCTGTAGAAATGTAGGGTGTGTTACTAACTAATAGTAAAACATCATTAGTTCCCAACATTTCTGAGTCAGACAACAACCAAGCTCCTAACTATGTCTTTTCTAGAGCCCTGTGCAGCCTGGCTCGCTGTAAGCACTGCTCCTGCCCTGAAAGCAAGTAGAGCACCTGGGACTTGACCTCCTCACCAGTGCTCTTATCCTTTGTATCCACCTCACTGGCCTCCCATGGAAGGCTTTCTAAATAAATCTTCGCTTGAGTACTTAACAGATGACTTTCTTTGAGAGCCTTTGTGCAGCTGACCCAGAGTTCTGACAACTGCGTATCTGCTGACCCCCCTGTGCAGGGGCTGCATTAGATGCAAAAGATAGACAAGCTGGTGAAACGAAGGCTCTTTGCCCCTTCCCCTCTAGACTATTCAGCTACAAAAGAGCAAAGTAAAATCCTATGTACAGTCGCTAGCTGCCATGCTAACTCTTCCAAATCTAAATTTTTATTAAAACAGTAGGGGGTGAAAATGACTGGGCTAAATGCAGGTGAGACAGGCCCCTTGAGAACTACGGTAAAGGAAAGGCGAGTAAATCAATACGTGCCATGGGATAGCATAGTGTCTGAAATGGCATGATAATGGCAGCAGCTGAAGCTTGTATTGATGCAGCAGGAAACGCTTTTTGCTCCACTGACGACTGTTGTTCAGTTTCAGAAAATACAGAAAGTTCTCTTTCATTGTTTAAAATTAGCCAGAAGGTGTCTGTATACCTCATACAAGCGTTTGCAAATTGTTAGAACAGTCATTGGTGTTACAGAACAGTAGTCCTATGATACATGCACAGGAAGGTCAGTGAGTTATTTAACAATTGTGTTTTACTTACGACGGAAATAGGGAAACAATGATCTAATCCATTTGGTCTTAATAGTGAAATTTACTCTAGAATGTAAAAAACGGTTTAACCTATTTAAATAATGGCTATGATTACAGCACACTAATACAGTGCATTCTGTACGACATAACATGTTATGAATAGCATGCTGAGTGATTATTTTTTTTAGTGTATGTAAATTACATAGAAGCACAAAGGATGCATCTCTGAACTGTTGTTGTAGAACTGATTATAGGTCTAACTGCTATAGGAGGAGGCTGAAAGAGCTTTGTTGAGAGGCATTGATTGATTAATAAAGAGTGCAGCAGCAACAGACATAACATTGCAGTTATAGATTTTCCATACTCTATCTTCAGGGCTTGTAAAGATACAGTGGTGATCAGATGATGAGGTTTTCTTTCACCTTACAGTAACACACAACAAATCACAGCATTCTGCAGTGCCACAAAACAGCTTTTTTTGCAGAACACCGAGTTAAAGAAAACTCCTCTACAATCACGACTTTACAGTTAGACATTGTCATTTTTCATTCTAAACTCCTTTATTAGAGAGGCTTCCAACAATAAAGTAATGTCCCAAATTTAGAAACAAAGTGGGAACTATACATTCAAACACTTAGGGATTCTATTTTTATTAAATTGAAAGTGTGAGTGGAAAGTCACATGTGAAGCATGTATGCATTTTATTCCTGCTGATAGATATGGAAGATTTGCTGAAGAAACCTGTATTTAATTTGAAAATTAGCCAGTATAATTGCTGATAGTTAAAAATAATGTTTGGTAAATAAGACAGTAGCATTGTCTACCTGGTTAACAAAGAGAAGATACGAGCAGACCCAGATCAGCATGTGATCAGAATATATCTGAGCTGATGTTTTAACATGGAAGTCAAATCCTGGCTGGGGAAACACCCCATTTCAGCTCTAGGAGAACTGAGAACATGGGCACTGCTGGAAATAATGTGTATTCCTATTCATTAGCTGTCATTTTGCTAGACCCTTGTTACAAATGTCGAAATAGGAACAGAGAAAAAAACTGCCACAACAGACAAATATTGCCTTTACCACAGAACTTCTTTTTAGAGATGTGTTGCAATAGGTTCCTTGAATATTTTAGCATTTTTACATGCCTTTCCAGTCTATCCGCACTCACCTAAACAGGGCCCAAGTTATTTGAAGTTTAGGAATAGTTTAACAGTAAGTTGTTTTGCAGCTGCTGTTAAATCTACTGAACTTTCTGTGGTTTTAAACCTATTTTTTATATCATTTTGTCTTTCACTTGGCGACATGAAAGATCCATGCAAAGACATAAAAGAAATGAAGGAAGTAGGTAAAATATAAGATTAATAAAAACTGATAGAAGTTTTTCAGACAGTAGTTTGTTCTTTAAATTTACAATACCCCTTTAATGTTTACATTATTTTTGTTCTGAGCTTAATTCACAACATATCCTCTTTTATCCACTTACAATATAAATTTAAAATCAGAACAGTGCACATGAAGTTCTTGTTATTAGTTATATTAGTAGTTAATAGTTATATTTGTAGATACATGTATTTTAGAGGCTATTATAGAGCAAAATTATTTTTAAGAAACAAACTACTTCTAGAGACAGCATCTCCTCAAGGATGATTACCTTTTGCAAAGCTGCAATTTAAATCTGCTGTAGCAATCCTCAATTCCTAAAACTCCAGTGAAGTTTTTCTTTGGAACATTTACCTTGTTTTGTTCAGTTTCAGGTATGATTTTAGTTCAGTTTTGGGTGAAGTGATCCTGATGCACGTATCTATAAAGGTAATACAGACACATACACCCCCACAAATGTGTGATTAAGTCCCTGAGCACTTTTTCAGGATAAATAAGAAAGGAAAGGAAAACTTGAAGTGAGCATCTCTCTTTGATATGTGTTTCTTTGAGGCATGTAGAATGCGGAGTAGCAGTCATTGCATTTCGGTATGGCACTCATGCTTAAAAAAAGCCCTGTATACAACATTAGTCCAGATCTCTTCCTTCTCTTGGTGAAAGTTGTCACTGAAAAATGCCTCACAGTTGGAACATCATCTCTAATGATAGTTTCCATTTTCAGCGTGTATTAAATAAAACCCTTTTGTTCCACACACAGCCCACACAATGACGCAGCATTCAATGATCCCAATGTTGAATACTTAGGTGAATTATCATTAGAAATTTTAAAATGTGTCCAGGTCTTCAGCTGCTGTAAACTAGCATTGCTCCGCTGAAGGTACAACAGTTATAATACTAGAGGATTTTAGGCTATGGTTTTAATTTTTCTAACGTATTGGACTATGATACAAAGTAAGACCTGCTATATTCCATGTGTGAAATGAGTTGAGATGGTCCAGTTCCCTGCAGTTCCCTCTAGTTCCCTCCAGTTCAGGTCCATTAACAAGGAGGTGCTCATGTTGAATCTGTTTTCTGCATAAAACCAAAAAAAACTTGATTTGGAATCTCATAGCCATGAGAAGCATTAAAGTCAGATAGTTATAAATAAATAAACAATGCTATGTAATTAGCTATCTTTGTGATATAAAAAACACGTAAGCATGTGTAGGCATAATGCATTCCAGATTTTGCATAGGATTTAGCAGCAGTCTGTTTCAAGTATCAGCAGAGAAAATCCTTTTCTATTGACCCAACAAGAAAACCGTGTGAATTCTAAGATCAGTTCCTTGCCAACGTTCCAGCTCTTTTTAAAGATAAATATGCATGCATTTATATTTTAAATTTTTAAATTGCTTTCATCTGATGATCTTAAGTAGATTTTCAAACTTTGATTAATCTGTAGCGTACGATATTTCTGGGATCTACAGGGATCAGACTCTTCACTCTCAAAATCACATCCGTGACGAAAGACAGCAACTACAGTAAAAGTGCAGAGGAGCACTTCAGCACAGCTTAAAATGGGAAATGAAGAATTCTGGTGGAGACTTCAGGTGAATTTATTAACTACATTGTTACTGCCAGGAGTATGATCAGAATAAACATTGAAAGATTTCATATGCCACAGCAGTGCCTGTTAATGTCATCCAGAGGCATTGTTTTAGTACTGAATCTGAGAGGAGAGAGACTCACACTCTGTATCAACATTGTGTCCTGGGAAGGAATAAAAAGCCAGTTCCTCATGGTAAACACTGAGCACTGTAGGCTTGCCAAGTCCTCTGTGGCACCGGACTCTTAACACGGAAAGCAAATAAAACAAGAACTGTTTTGCAAGTAGATCCACTCCGATTGCCTCAGCACTTTGGTATATTAGCAGAGAGTTCCAAAAGGGATGGAGGAGAATGCTTATTTATCTTGGCTTCATTAAATACATTTGCACAATTTTAAAAAAAATAAAATGCCCACCACAACAAAACAAACAAACAAAAAAGCTTGTCTCTGACAGACTTAGAGCATGTTTGCATCTCAATAGTGTTCAGAAAAACTCTAAAATAACTAAACTTAGCTACCCCTGTGGTGGTGCCAAGATCAGCTGTATTCTCTCTAACTGTTTGCCAACAACTGCTGGAACAATCTGAAGGGCTGAGGTGAATTTATACTTCACTGCTCAACTTTATTTCCGGATCCACGTCTTTTACTCCTTCCTCTCCTCCTATTGCTCTGCACCTGTGTGTCTCTCCTTCCCCAGCAGTCTTAAAACTACTAATAACTCTTCAGATTCACTGTGCCCTGGCAGACTTTGATTTTAAGTTACTCCCTGGAGCTTTTACTTTAATACAAACAAGAGCATACAAATAGAGCACTTTGTATTTCTTTCTCCTAATGGCACGCAAACCTGCCTGGCAGGGTGATAGCTGTTGGCACTCAGACCTGCTACACTCCTTCCTCCCCTTTGCTCTCCCATTTGCCTGCTGATCACATTTTATTGGGAATGATGCAGAGAGGGTAGAATAGATTCGTTGGATTGTGCAAATGCTAAAGGAGAAAATGGCAATAAAATACTTAGCCTCCGCTTATGATGTCTGGATTCCTTCAGGAGACCTCCTTAGAATAGAAAAGATTTTATTATAATGATATCAAAGGAAAAAAGTGGTGTGCTTAATTCTGCTCTTGATTTTTCCGTCTGTCGAAGACTACCTCAGGTCACTTCTCACTGTTCAGCTCTTACAGAAACAATATTGTATTCCTTATGCCAGTTGTTAGCTGTGGAGGAACCAGAACAGAAGAGGTGCTCTCTTTGGAGGTTCTTGGCACTTCGGCATATGCTTGTCATGCAGACTTGATGCTGCAGCAACAAAGAAATATTAGCTCAGTTTTGGGGATATATTATACTTCTGCCTATAAGAGGCATTGGTCCTCAATTTGTTTGTAGGAGTAATTTGAGGTGTTGATTTTTAACAAGCAGGACTTTCACACTTCAAGTTGAACCTCCACTACAACCACTGAAATCACTTGGGGACTCTGACATTCCTGTATTAGTTCTTAATTGTGGAATTTGCTGCCCTTGCTGGTCCAGTGGAATTCAAGATTGCTGACCTTCAGGGCTCACTGTGAGGCCTATCTCTTCTCCCAGGCAAAAAAAGGATTAGCAAGGAAGGAGCAGTTATTAGGAGCAGGTGAGAGACGACTATTTTTTTTTTTTTTAACTTGACATTGTGTCAATCTTGGCACACAGTATCCAGTAAAAAAAAAAGGGCAAGGTTTATGTATTTTTCTTCATACTATTGCAGTGCCAAAACCCACATATGATAATCCAAAAGCTGAAGAATTTTGAAGTATCTGTTTAATTTTCCTTTAGTCACTGTACCAGCCTGTTGCGTGAGGAGGCAGAACTGTGGGCATAGGCTATGGCTGAGCATTTGGTACAGAAGAGGGACCACAGAGGATGATTTTCCTGTGCAAACTTTAATGAAGATATGGAGAAAGCAATGCATAACCCAGTCATGTACAGCAGCCAACAGGGATTTTGCTTTTCACTGCATGTATATGGTTTTGAGTTCCTGCGTCTTTAATGATTTACATCGCTGAAAAGCTTTTTAGAACTGCACATGCAGACATTTTTCTATTGGAGCACCACCAAAAAGTCTGTGTAAGCACAATATGCAGGGAAAAACATGTCTTGAAAATATTATCCTGTGGGGAAAAACAAAAAAAGCCAGTATACTGCGAAGGATTTTTGTCCTTTCCCAGAGTCATGACACTTTGTTAATATCAGGGCTATGCAGGCTGATTTATTTATCTATTTATTTATTTATTTAGAGAACGAGTAGAAAATAATCAGCCTTGAAGCAGAATGGAAGACTGTAGGACTAAAATACCCTACAAAGCACAGAGGTAGCATTTCTTCTCTGTTCCAAATTCCTGCCTCTTTGGTTGTCTCCACATGGTGCTTTATAGTTAGCATTGAAACTCCCATTTTTATATGGGGTTATTTTTTTGTTCCAATAAAGCCAAAACCATTTTGATTCAAGAAGGTTGTATTATGCAGCACCAGTGAGATTTATACTTCTCCCCCACTTTTCCTGTTAGCTAAAGCTGCTTTGTAATACATTAAATGATACTACAGAAAAGATCTAATAGAATCTGAAATAGCTTAGGTTCTTAGAAACATGTAAAACTGCATAAAATGAATATTGCTAAAGCTCTGTCCGATTTCCATATTCTTTGCACATTGTGTGTGTGTGTAATAGGCTTCCAGGAATGTTCATGACCTTACAGCTGTCCCTTTTGTTTACAGTCCAGTGCTCTGTCCTTGAGATATGTTGCACACAGAATGAAGACGAAATCATGGCTTCAGGCCTCCGTCTCCCTCCTCTGGAAAAAATAAATAAAGCCTATATAGGGGACATTCTCCAGTCAGTACTGTTGCAGATACATGTGAGTGATTAAAACCTGGGAAACGATTATAGATGATAATAAAAGAAATGAAGCTCAAAAGAGAATATGGCTTTTTCTCAGGAACTTCCAGGAAAAAGCCATATTGATTTATTTTATTTTTTTTAAATCATGAAAACCAGTAATCTTTTTCACCCCAAAAATTAAAATTGGATAGATGCCTTTCCTAGACATTTGACTTCATCATTTAGAAGATCCTTTTCTTTTTGAAGAGACTGTATCCTCCTAACACAAAAGCACCCGGTTTATTATTTGGTGTGGAGTTAGCAAACAATCGACATACATTCACGATACCACTTCGCTCACGAAATGGGGATGGTGATGTTTGGTTTATTTTTGCTGCCATGCAAATTTTCATTCTCTTTGAGTAAATGTATTTTTCTGCTGATATTCTGCTTTCTGGCAGGTGCTCAACACTTCCTTGTTCAAATGTATTTGCAGATGGCGCAGTCATGGGTTCTGTGTGGTGTCTGAGTCGGCAGTGCACAGCCTGGGACAAAATTACAATCGCTAATTATTTTAGAACGAAGGGCACATGTGAGATTTCAATATCAAACATCTCGATACCAGCAGTGCTGTGCACAAGCATTGCCTAATGTAACTTGTTTATGAAGTTTGGGGGCTGAGTTTGGCTGTTTGTAACTGAAGGGTATGACAGAGAAGTTGTGGCTGCCCCATCCCTGGAAGTGTTCAAGGCCAGGCTGGATGGGGCTTGGAGCAACCTGCTCTAGTGGGAGGTGTCCCTGCCCATGACATGGGGGTTGGAACTTGAAGATCTTTAAGGTCTCTTCCAACTCTAACCATTCTATGATTCTATGACAGCGAGAGCCCAGAACAGCCATGGGTTTGGTTGAGAGCTCCATGTGTGGAGGCTGGCCCAGGGAAATGCAAGCAGTGCTGGGCCCACAGAGGAGCTGTGCAGTAAGACTGAGAGAGGTGCAACAGCTTCTTGATGTTAAATTAGTGTCCAAAACATTAACACGTTTTTTTCCCATTTTCTTCATGCAGTAGAAAAAAATATCATTTTTCTTAAACAAGTGGGACAGAGTTCTAATGATTATATATAAAGAAACAATTTTGTGACTCATAGTATAAACTCAATTAATTTAGATTACAGTTTAAACGTTCTAGAAATTCCTAAGCGTTTGTGAACGTTCAGATCTATACTTTTCTGTTGGGCTTGAAGTTCGTGAGTGATTTTTAATTTCAGGAAGGTGGAGCTGCTTGTGGTAATTGGAGAAGCCAAGCAGCTATTTCAAAGTGTTGTTCCATATCTGGGCAGTAACTTTGTGTGTACATACACAAGAAGCACTACTGGTGAGGGCTATTTCACAGCTCTGGTAATGTTCCTGAAGTTAAGCATTTACTGGATTGTAACTGCATCTACAGACAAACTGATTGTGTGCTTCTAACCTTCTCCAAAATCCCTGGCCAGGTTACAGACACCATCTTCGGCATAATTCCTGGCATGGATTTTCTATCTGATGCTATTAGTTGAAAGGAGGGTCTTTCAGCTCCCCTTCCCTTAGACCAGTATTAGCCTGCCAGGGCACTTAATAAGGTTAATTATCTCTTCTTCCTGCCCTCCATCTGGTGGACTAGTTTCAGCTGTACAGTCACAAACATAAACAATGAAATAAACACATCGTGCAGAAGGATTTTAAGCACAAGCCCCCTTTGAAAAATGGACATACTCAGATAGAACAGCCAACCCTCCCCTGGTATTTTCTGTGTCTCTCCTTGGTGCTTACAGTTATTCTTTAGGATTTGTTTATGTGTCCTTCCAGGATTTGTGAGTTCCTTCTCTTCAAATACCTCTTGAGTTATGGTCCTCTCCTTCAAACAGAAGTGTCCTTCTGACCTTTTCAGTCAGCGTATTTCAATGTCAGGAGTTTTACAGATTAAAAAACATTGTTTCTCCTCATACAAAACTTGTCCTTCTTAGTGGTTTTTCTTGGTCCCTCCTCAGCTTCATAAATAGCATGTTACCGGATTTCCCAAATATTTAGAACTCTTATTATTATTTATTGGGCATATAAGCAGGTGTGTATGACATTTAAATGAGTAAAAATACAGTCCTTTTCCAAAACAACTTAAGTGACCTAAAAAAACCCCAAAACATTGGGATCTAAAACCTCAAGTAAAAATGTCAGTAGGGCAGAATATAAAGAGTAAATTACGTCACTTGTAGTGCAGCTGTATCATGTTATCTAATTTTTATTATCTATCAGTTTTAATAATTACATGTATGAGATTTATTTACTGAAAAGTGGCTTAAAGAATCAGTGTGTGGTGAGTTGTGGGGTTTTTTTTTAGGGAGAGTCTGTGTTTTGTCAAATGCTTCGGTTAAAAATCCTATCTCAATTTTTTAACATTTTTCTCTTGTTTTATACAATGGTGTTTGGGTTTGTCTTGCTTGTCTCACTCGTGTGAGGGCAGGGTATTTACTGTCGCATATCACATTGTTTGAAAATAATAGTGAAAAGGCACACGAACTGTAAAGAAATCTCCCTTGAAGTCCTGAAGGCAAGCTCTGGGAAACTGTAGGGTAGATGTCAAGACAGATACATGAATTGTACGTGCACGGGGGCAATTAGTGCCACATGAGCCTACAGAGTCCATATTCTAGCAGCTGATACAGAGCTACTAAAGCTAAAGAAAAACATGGCAAGGAAGAAAAAGCAAATAGTAAGAAAACCATCTTAAGCAAAAGGCTGATAATGAAGAAGATCAATGGCATTCTTGCTTCCCAGTGGCTCTGCCAACCTGGGGCAGAAGGGATTAGAAAGATCTGAATTCATAAGTTCCAGAGAAAATCCTTGGGGAAGTGTTCTGTTTCTGCAAACTGTGCAGTGTCTTGGAGTCCAGGTCCTGCTGCTGCAGAAGTCAAAAGCGGAGTCTGAATCAGATCTTCCTGCACGGCTCTGAAATGTACTGATTATGAGCAGTTTAGCACTCACACAGAAAATGAATGTCTGTGTTTGTCATGGAGGTCCCTAGTATGGCAGAAAGACCAATTCCATCTTACTCATTGTTTCCAATATTCTACTCCAGAAAGTGCAAAGAGATATTGGGTCTGACTTAGAAGTGATTTTTGTAAAATATGCATCTCTATTTATAAGAAGTACACGAACCTATCCTTTCCCTGCTGAGCTGAGCACCTTTTATTCTCATGAATTTATTAGTAGTGCAGGATGTTCAGCAGTACGAAAGAATGTGCTTTTTATCAAACATACTTCTAGTAAGTTCTTGTAAGTCGCTCTATCTTTATTTTAAGGGAAAATACTGCTCTTCCATTTTGGAATACAGCTAACTGAGAGCTGCTGAAAGGCAGGCATCCGTGAGATAGGCTGCTGCCACAGGTGAAAGCTGGAGGTGGCCCAAGGGCACAGGTTCAACAGACATTAGGGTCGTTCCAGAAGGGGAGGAACTCATCACATTCGGCGGGGGTTTCAGCAGCATCCTCAGACCAACAGGTTCAAGGGAGTGGGTAGCAGCATGGACCCCTCTGAGTGGCGGTTAGTTCTGATGAAAGTTATTTTCTCCCAAGAATATCTGTAGGGTACACATCTGAAGAAGAGCTGTGTTGTCTCCTATTTTCCCTTCTTAAAGTATTTTGCTTCAACTTACCCCTGGTAGAGATGAATTGCGTAGTCGGGGTCATGTTGTCAATTTGCTTTTTCATTCCTCAAAAATAGTTCAAATAAGCTAAAAATGTTATATGTGCCTATGTTCAGCGTATCAGTATGGAACTGCAAAAGCTTGGTGAACTTTAAAACTCAGATTACTTATAAACCTGTGTATATGTTTCTGTCAAATGAGCAAATGGAAACTAGAAAAACAGCAGCGTTTCTGCGGCCAGCTTTTAAGATGCTTAGGGTGTTGGAAAGAAAAAATAATGGAAGCACTTGTCATAAGCTGGAAAATAGATTTAGTGCGTATAATATGACTAGGGTAAACAAACAAGATCAAACAAGAGCTGAGCAGGCTTCTGTGTAACCGAATGCCACATGAAGTGCAACTGCTGAAAGGGTTCTGTGAGAAGGGAAATGAAACTGAGCAGACAAGGCAGGCAACGATGGACTCTAAATTCAGCGCTTTCTGATTACACTGGAGATTGCACTCGTTATGGCATCTGATGTTGGTGTTTTCCACTACTGAAAATGAGCTGGGGAAGTGCAGTGTGTGCATCTCTTGCACCTTTGAGCCTGCAGATTCTAGATTAAACATGTTCTTGGCAAGCAACTAATGTCCAGCTCTTTGCATACAGTGACTCACCAGGGTGGAAGTTAGGAATATTTAAGAGTTGGGTTGTCTGTATTTTTATGTCAGATGTCTCGGGGTTGGTATCTGATATTTTTCCTTTGTGATTGCTTGCTTATTTAATGGAATAAATTTGCCTTTTCTCTTCTTTTATTCTTCTACTTGTGTCCTGGGCTTTTTTTTATGATGAACTGTATGATATATTAGGCTACAAATGTAGACAGCACTAGCTGAATAGTATTATCATCCCATTCTGATATCCTCAGTGCATAGTAAAAATAAGGGGAGGTTACTTTCCAGTATAGTGAGTACATGCACACATTGCAAAGTTGCTAATGCACTGTAATGTAACATCCTATTTTTATTGTACAATAACTTTGTCATATAAAAAAGCCCTCGTTCACCTTCTTGTTATGCAAAAAGGTACAGGTTACTACCCTGACAGTCAAGGAAATGCAGTAAGAAGCACTTCTGACATGCAAATATTTTGGAATGAAGTGGTAGGCACAAGAATTATCTTAGTTTTCAGCCTTTGTTTTTCTATAATCCAGCTTTTAGCCATCCCCAAGCATATTCCCTGCCTACCCACTATGGTTGCAGTTCAGTCACTCAAGCCTAACTTTCTGGCATTTTTGAATCCTGGAGGTTTGATATCACTCTGTGGTTTAAAATTATCCTTACAAAGGAATATAAGATTTTTGTTTACATGTTTATTCCTTTAAGTGGGAAAAATGATGACAGCAAGATCTGCAAGGTCAGGTTGCAAGAAAAGAGTGGAGAACTATCAGGAAATTCTGTGGGCTTCTTTCTGTTTTATCGCATCTAGTCTAGGGAAGAATGAATGTAATATCCAAAATGTTCTCAGGATGTGTCCTAATGCTTTTATAACCTGCTATGTTTTCAGGTGATAAGCCAGAATACCTGCAAAACATACTGGAAACTTGAGCTGCAAGGAATGTTCTTTACTGTCCTTTGGGGTAAGGACCATCTGCACAAGTCATCATAGAGCCTTTGCATCGGTCAGTTTGTGTTTGTTGAAAGCTAAAAATATTTTTGCAGTGTAGTCAGGAGATGCTGCACAGAAGAAAGGGCCATTGATCAGGTTTAAATATCATCATCGCATAAAGCAGCCAAAACAAAGCCTATTGAAAACTGCCTTCCAGGAACCACAGTAGGTAAAACTGGTGACACAAATCCCTCCTCTGGTACCTTTGTGCTAGATTTGCAACTTTGTAGAATATATTCACTTGTACTCTCCTCAGCTGCACAGTCCTCTATCCTGACAGCTGAGTAATGTTCTGCTCACGTCTTCCCTTGTAAAATGAAAAAAGTAGATAATTTAATATAGATGTGACAAGTACAAGATAGATTTCTACCCAGCGCAGTTCGCTGCTGAAAGTATTAGGTTGAAAACCTTCTTTAAAGAGAACCAGATTCTTAAGTTCTACGCCATCACCACCCACCTCCCCCTCCCCAATTAAACACCATACAGAGAAGACGTTAAAATAAAAATTGAATTTATTCTTTGATCATATCAGTATGAAAAAAGCTTTTATGTCTGTTATTTCTGCCTAACAACAGTTTTTCTGCGAGGCATACTAGCTACAGTTTTTGTATGTTTCCAGTGCAAATTTTTTGGGGGGTCCATCACTGGTTTTCTTTTCTGTAGTTTCTGCTCTGCTCTGAATCACAGCAGCAGTTCTGTGCTACTTCTTGTGACCATTGTGGTTGTGGACTAAAGTTACCTTATTGCCTTCTCAGCCAAAGCATGACAAATTCTGTCAATCCAAATTACACTGCTGAGTATGGCAGGGTACGCGGTCTGATTTCACTGGCTTTTCGAAAGAAACACGTTGAGCAATTCTCATTCCTACATATGCGTTAGTAATGGGTGACATGCTGAATGCACAGCGTTATCATGCTGTCCTGATGCTGCACTATTAGTCTTGTATCCTGTATTTGGTATTCAACCCGTTTCTGTTCCCCTGTACCGTTCGTTAGTGCTACCTGCTGTTACAGCCTTTCTGCTCCAGCCATAGGATGACTGTGTGCTCGAAGTAATGCTACGCTGCTCCTCTCCTCCCCTCAGCCAGCGAGGCACCTCCTTGTCTCCAAGACAACTCAGAAGTGAAGCCGAGCTGTGGCTGGTGTGGGAAGTCTATGAGTCCTTGAGGAATGACGTTGTGTTGAGGTGAGGGGAGTTTAAGAAAGGATCCAGCACCATTGCGGAAGCTGCATCCTTGGTAACAGCAAAATCAGATTGACTCAGAAGAGGTAGAGGTTAGCATGGGATTCAGCTCCCTTGAATCCCATGGAGCTTCTTCCAAAATCTTTAAGAGTATCATGGATTTATTGGGTTTGTTATACTTTCTTTTAAAATAAGTGTTGTAAAAGATCCAAATGGTTGTGACCTATCACTAAATTGATTGTATAGTACCTGTTTCTGCCTGAGGTTATCCAGTAGCAGAATTTGAACCTTTAGGACAGTGTTTCAAAATTATTGACGGTAGCATAATTTATTTTTTTTTTATTAAGAGCAGACTTACTGACTTCAGTGTGTGAAGCGATAGCCTACTGCCAAGCATTAAAAAAACCCTCACCTTTGCTGCTTCTGGGCATTGACCAGAATGTATTTTTCAACCTGAAGTTTTTAATGCACAATTATCTGTGTCAAAGGAGTAACTTTTTTCTGTGCAGTTGATGTGGTACGTCTACGCTGCATCTATCAGATTCCTCTTGCATGCTCAAACCTCCCCACACAGAGCAAGGAAGACAAATTAAAAAGTTGAATGAAAATTATCTCTCTTAATGTTTTCACCAACATTCTGCTTAGAAATGACTCCACGAGTTAAGGAGAGAACTAATCTCTTTAAGCTAAAAGGAATATTTTAACCTAAGAACACTTTAACAGCATTAGTAAAAAATTCATAACGATTGACTGTTTGCCCAAACTTGTAGTGCAGTACTATTGACTCTGTGTTCAGCCCTGCACAGATGGCAACTCCCATTCACTTTGATGGGAGATTTGCCTGGGGTAGGACTGCAGAACTGATGCCGAGGATGTTAATTAAACGTACAGTCAGCTGGCCAAAAAGTGGCTGGTTGAGTCATAAGGACAGATCTTCCTGGCTTACCTAAGAATACTTCTTAGTACATAATTAAACCACAAAAACTGACATCAAAGTAACGATAAGGGCCTAATGTAATGCACATAACTGAGGAAATTCAGGCCAAAATTCCTTCCTTTGATCACCCGTCTGGGCCAAGCTACTACACAAGTTATGGGTCTGGATACTCCCTTTCTCAAGAAGTGGAGGAGGTGAAGGAGTTAAAACTGATGGAACTGGCTTGATTGGATGAACTGGTTGGGAGGTAATAGTTTCTGTTGCACATACCTGCAGAATCCCTCCACAATTATAAGGTGGGAACAGGGACCTTTAGTTAAAAGGAGTTTTTTCCAGGGTGTGAAGGAGTAAACTGAGACACAAGCACACCTCTGTAACTTCTTCATCTCCATATTTCAAACAACTCCAAACTCCACGAATCGGCTCATGTTGGTTTTTTTCTTTGGATTTGTATATTTTTTTTTTTTACACTGGGAGAAAGTCAGGGCAGGTGAAGGGATGACACTGTGTGGGTGTAAAAATACTCAGGAAGTGCTCTTTGAAGGCATGAAGGTACTAGAAGTCTAGGAACAGTGTTTCTCCCCCATATCTCTTGAAGCTATAGATCTTAACTTTAGAGATGCTTTAAAACATTCTTGCTTCACATAACATTGTCTTAAACAAGCTGGAAAAACAGGATCTAGAAGAAGATCTACTGTGGAGTGTTAGCAAAATGAGCTAGAAAAACAAAGTTGAAGAATAGCTACTGAATTTTTACTGTAAATAGGGAAGGATATACCAAATGTGGTGCCACAGGGATCTGTCCTGAGCCAAATACTGTTAAATATTTTCATTAGCGACTTCAGTCATAGGATAAAAAATGTTCGTATTAAATTTGCAGATGCCACAAAGCTTTGAAGGCTCCAGGTATGGAGGAGAACATGATTAGAATTTCAAGGGATTTTGTCAAATGAGAAAGATGGTAGGAAAAAAGCCAGGATGCAATTAAAGACAAGTCCAGTTTCTGTGCTTGGACAAGAAGAATCATCTATAGAATCAACTCAGTGAGAAACAACTGACCAATTTACAGTCTTAGAGGGAAGGAACTGACTGTAGCTTGAACATGAATGGGCAATGCTGTATTAGCATAAGAAAAAAGGAGGGGAAAATAATTTTGAGTTGTGCAAACAGGAGCATAGCCTGCGAAATGCATGAAGTACTTCTTCTGTTTTAAACCATGGAGAAGTCTAAGCTAAGTTCAGGTTGAAGTCTCACACGGACCAGAACAGACCAGTATAGAGACCTATGAGAAAAGATTGCAAGGTTTGGGGTTGTTTAGGCTACAGAATAAAAGGCTGAGAAGAAACATGGTATCAGTCTTCAAATACATGAAAAACTAGTGCAAAGTCAAAAGGAAAAGCCTTGTGGACAGGACAAAGATAAAGTATTTCAAGTGCAACATGAAACGTTTGGCTAGAGTTTAGGCAAAAGCTTTTTTTGACAATAAAGATAGTTAAACACAAATTACCTCAACCTTATTTTTGTTAAGTTGAAGTTAATGAGAAGGGTATAATTTAGCATGTTTTAGGGTAGGCACAAGATTTCTTCTTGAAGTTCCTTCTTACTGTGTTCTGTAATATTCTGTGATCTGTTACTGGAGGCTTTAGGAATCTCTCCAGTTGACTTGTTTCCGGTGTCACACCTGGGCTGGCCCTGACTGGTAGCTCCCGGTTATGCTCTCATACCCTCCCATGGACTGATCCAGATTCTTCAGATGCAGAATGGCCCACTTGGCCAATTTTCTGGATTATCTAGGAGCTGGGTGACTTTCCTCCATGACAATACACTACACGCCGTACACTCACCTCCTTTATGCATTACTTAGTGGTTACATGATGGACTTTGCAATTGGCTGCATTTTGGTTTCCTGGCTAGTTGCCTCTCTGGGCATTCCAGACAGCTATTTCCTGGGATCCTAACAAGCTGCATGGTCAAAGAGATTGGGTAGTCCCAAAATGACACTTTAATTGCCTCCTTCCAATGAAACCAGAGCAAAAATCTCTGGGTGGGGGTGTCTAAATTCAAGGGGTGTGTTTGTCATTTTGTTTTTTTTCCATTAAAAATCTTATCTAAAACCTCTTGCAAGGCCAAGGGCTTGTGAGGTCAAAAATCTGTCATGAGAACCAGACAATTTTATAAAAAGGACAGTTGAAAGCAACACTGAAAATATGTGTATTTCTTACTGGCGTGTGAACAGGAGGCAACTTAGCATGGGCAGTAACTGGAAGCCCAGTAACCTCTCTGATGATAGTAGAAATGAGTTGTAAAGTAATTATAGCCTTCCATTACCCTGAATTATTTTTTTAAATTATGGCCTTGAAACCTGTGTGAGCAAGTATCCAGTGAGGCTGTGTGTCTGTCTTCAACAGACGTTTCTATTACACAGAGTGTCTGCCCAGCCTGGTGTTGTCTGGGCCGTGCAGGAGGCTGCTGGCTTTTCCCATGTGCGAGCAGCAACCACGTGTTTTCAGTGCGAATGACCTTCATTCTAGATGAACAGCAACAAGAACAAGTATGTTTGTCCTCAACACCAGTCTTTTCAACAAATCGAGTAAAAATGAGTTCCTGCTCTCAGGCATCCTTAAAGATTTAAAGGTACAGCACCTTTTAAGTAGTGGGTTAAGTGTAAGTTATGTAAGGTCATAGTAAAACAGCAAACAGCAGAAGACTGAAATGGATGGTACTTATCATTGGACGATATACCAGGTCTGTCAAGCATGAGACACATTAGCTGGGTGCAGCCAGATAATTTTATTTCTCTCGGCTCTATTTGATTTAAAAATAACACTACAATTTGCTTTCAGACAGTAGGAGGCAGTGAAAAGTGCTCCAGTGCTTCTGCTTGGAGTTCTTAGGTGAAGATGTTCTTCTCTAAACAAATTATTTTCCTCCTGAGAGAATCCCTCGTGCTAATAAGAAAAACAAGGGGAAACAGATTGCAAGATCTTAATAGACTTTTTTTTTAAAGTGGGTTCCATGCCAAATTCTATCCTCGCATGAGTTCTTGAAACCTCTCTGATTTCACAGGGACCTTGTGGCTGTAAAAGAATAGATTTTTTGGTCTTAAGGTCTAAAAAGCTTCCTTCTGTATAAAGTGCTTTACACATGGAATGGCTGCTGAAGCAAATTGAGTAGAATGGTAGTCAATTTTACACTGCTGCCCTCCCACCTGAAAAGCACTTTCGGTGCCCTACAGAGAAAAGAAATGAAAGAGGAGGGGTAGAAACATGCACATGCACACACATAGAAAGAAAAGAAACGCTTGAGAAGAAGGCTTTAAAAAGGGGGAGAAAGTGAAATCGTACTGTATACTGGCTGTCCTAGATATTTGTCGTGCTGGATGAGGAGAGGTGTTTCTAAAGGATGGAACGTATCCAGCGAATGCACATTGAGCTAAATTCAGTTCTTATCTGTACTAGGATATTAGCTTCAAATAGCTTTGCTTAAGGGCCAGAATATTCCCAGCTTGCATCTAGGGAAAATGAAGATTTCAGGTTCAAATCAGTTATTAAAGGATGCATACCTACTTACCCTCTTGCTATATTGTAGTTTTTAGGGAGAGATTTTATACTGATTTTAATCCAGCATATCTTTGCTGAATATGTTACAACCATACCAGTTTTACATCAGCTAAATTTCTAGTCCCGTATCATCAAACTAATCTACAAGCTTTAATAAATATTGACCAGATGTCTTTAGTTAAAAGTAAAATTATATCTTTTGTAACGGAGGAGCCTGCCAGCTCTGGCTAGCGGTATTCATGAAGCTCAGACTGCGAAAGTCTATTCTAGAAAATAATCTTCAGCATATTTGGTAAAACAGAAGTGCTGCTAATGCAACAGTCACATTGGCAGTGTGAGAATGGGAGCAATAGGAGGACACGACAGGAAAATATGTTGATTATGCAAGGTCTCTATCTTTCGCAATACGAATGGTGTAGTGATATGACATAAAATCGAACAGCTGTTTCTCTGAGAGCTAGTGGAATATATTTTAAGGATGTCTTCTGTGTCCAAAAGGCAGCCTAGTTGGTGCTGTTTTGAATACTATGGTTTTATTTTCAGGGATATAACAGAAAGGTTACACACAATACAATAGGACAATTCCGTATGTTATCCCGTCTAGGGGCAGCCTGCTGGACTCACTGTTTTTCCACTTTCTGTTCTGCTTCCACTTATAAAAGTAGGTACTATAGCAAAGGTACAGCAAAAAACATAAGATCCACTTTTAAGAGATCTTGTGCATCATGTTTTCTCATGTCTGCCATTCCAGATCAATTGGGATGACAGAAATTTTGTAAACCTATTTGTCATTTTCTAAATTTGGACTTTGACTATTACTAATGCTAAAGTTAGCGCTCGTACTGTTGGGAATAAAGTAACTCTGTCTTCTCCTCCAGATTCGAAAAAGTCTTTAATAAGGTTTGAAACATGCTGAACTCATGCTTTTGTGTCTTTTTTTACCATACAGCCATATCTGTGGTACTTCAGGTCCTTTTGCTAAATAAGCAACATCCTCCAGTATGTTGTCTGCTGGAAATCCTAGGCTTTCCATCACCAAACAGGGCACCGAGAAAGAGACAGCTTTGCAATATTCCTTGTGTAAAATACCTTTAAAAATATTGACAGTCTTGAAATAAAGTCTGTTTTCAAGGATTTTATCTGATTTCAGAGCTCTAGAATAATTTTAAACCCCTTCTCAGAATTTCACATCATTATGGAAAGCCTTTTTAAAATTCATTATTTTGAGATAAATTTTCTCCTGTTACATATACTGAGGCTTTCTGAGTACCGGGTACGGTGATACTCTTTGCAGTGTTGTAATTTGTTTAATTTTTTCATCTGAAAAAGATTTTGTTTGATAGTTGCTCAAAGGAAGTGTTCCTCTCAAATGTTGATTCTGTGCTCCTCATTGGTTGAAGATAAGGAGTAGATTCTCAGATACTGTAAGTTGTCATAACTCCATCAATTCATATGCTGATTTAGACAATCTGACTTACTAATTGTAATCATATACATTTTTTCTAATCAGTGGCAATCTTACATTAAAAATAATGTGAGATTTCTATCATCAAAGCATTAGAGTTATACATTATCTTTTGAAGAACACTAATTTGTATGTTTATTTTCATTCATAAGGAAATGTATAATCAATTCCTTCTACTCAGTTCATTTTAATTAGGTAAATGTCTGGATCTATATTAATTATTACTAAATCTTTAATTTTATTAGGTAGATATGATCTAAACACAGCAGGATCTTGTTCATTGGATGTCTCTTTAATGAAGCTTCTTGTTATCTGAAACTTGGACTATGTGTCCCAATGTGCATAATTTGTATTGAAAATTCATTATTTATGAGTAGCATATCCCTTCCTGATCAGTTTTGTAGGAGTTTAAAATATTTTACACCCTAAATACTCTATTCTTCCTGAATTCTGTCCTGAGTACAATATTCTTTAGTTTTCAGTCTGTAGTGAAATTATGTAGGATCTGTCATATTTTTTAGCTTTAATTTGATCTGGTCCATGTCACCTTGCCATCAGTCAGTACCGCGATCTGGCCTTCAGTTTGCAAAGTTAGGATTTTACTAGAATCATCAGCAAAGTAACTCGAGAATTTCAAGAACACTGCTACTTGCATCAGTTGCAGCTGTTAATCTGTCAGATTCATTTCTGTCCATGTGAATCATACCAAAGAGACTCAGACATGAGACAGAAGTCACATTATACTTTTGAGTTCATTTGCTATTTCTGTTTTGTATTCTTTATACCTTTGGTCAACAATTTTAAAGAAAGCGATATGTGTATGATTTAAGAAGTTACATGGCTCATTAACTGCAATATAGCTGACAATCTGATTTCGAAGACTTGTTTCTTAAGTTAGCAGATTTTTAGCACAGCCTAAGATATTTCAGACCCCAGATGTGCAAAGGAATAAAAGAATGAGAGCACTCTTGGCTGCTCCTATTCCTGGGGCTCCCCAAGGAGCAGCAGTTATCCTTGAAAGCTTCTGTGCTAATGCAACTGCTAGTATGAGGAGAAGCCTACTCAGCTGCCCCTAGGTAGAACAGAAAAGAGGAGGGCTTTTAGAAATTTGGGGAGATGAGGCAAAGGAAAGGTGCTGGCTGTGATTTTTGTCCTAAATTTCAGAGTTCTTGAGCTCACACATGCTACGACCTGAGTGAGTGTTGTAGCTGATGTGCACTTTACAAAATCTACGTAAACCAAAACCATTGAGTTTGGTGCAGCTCTAACAAGGACTCACTGAAGCCAGAAGATGAAGTCACTTTAAAAAGCAAATGAATTTGAGTGGACTCGAGGCTGCTGAAGTGAGGAGCCGACTTTAGAAGAGGGATTTCCAATCTGCAGCTGAATTAACTAGGAAAATACAGTTTACCAGTTACAGGCTCCTGAACCCAGGCCTGTTGCTGTGGTGAAGAGGCTCTTTTTCAAAGGACAAGCACCCACGGAGTTGAGGGAAAATGGTTTTTGTGGCTGGCCATGCGAGGTTTTGCTGAAATACCAGTTCAAGCACAGAAGCCTGACCTATGACTTTTTCTGTGAGTGTTTCTGAGGCAGAATCATGCATATTTTGCAGTGAATGGAACCTGAAGTGCAGAAGCTCGGCGTTGCTTCTAGCAGTGAAATGCCTGACTATAAATAGTGTATTTCAGTTAGTTTTAATCTTGAGAAATCACTTTTATCTCATGATGGCCCCTTCTTTTCTTTTGTCTCCTGTAAACTGCTTCCTCAAAGAATAGTTCAAACACATTAGCTTATTAACTAATAATTATGGTAATATAAACTTCATAAAAAATCATAGAACTTGTTGAGAAATATATACATACTCATCAAATGCTGAGATATGTAATAACCTGCTCTGACTGTATTTTTATTGCAGTCATTCAGTGTAGTCTCACCTGTTTTACCTGTTGCCTTCTTATTTTCGCAAAATGATAAACTACAATTATGCTTTGGTCTTCAGCCATACCACATCACATCACAAAATACATTGAAGACATGGCATATGAGAAAGAGCCCAATTCATCCAAGTATTTATACATACATCGAACTTTATACATGTAACCTTTCCTACTACAAGCATTGTGCTGACTCGAAGCCTACCTTCTGAGAAGATACCTTAACCTCTTGGCTTGACTGTGCTCTGAGTTTATGAAATATATGCATCCTGGTGAGAAAAGAAACTGAAGGCTTAGGCGACATTCATACACCCATCATGCAGATATTATTTGTACCTGCAGAGCTGCTAGTGCTATTGGATCTCCTGCCTTGATATTTGTGTCCCCGTAGGTGCCCTAGCTGAGAAGCAACTTTGAGTAGAGGTATCAAACCCCCAACTACATAAATTGGATGTCTTGTCAGCTAATACCTTTTGCTTTAATGACAATAAAGCCTGCTGACACATGTGGTCGTGGCGAGAAGGCTTTCTGCAGTGTGAATGGAGCAGCTGCTGCTGATCAGGGAGGGAAATCAATGACTCAGCATTCATCAGAAGCATCCTGCTGGTCACCACTGCCAAGTGCCGAGTCATCGATTTTCCTCCCTGCTAAGCGTAGACTGCTCTATTTTCTTTACAGCAAGCTTTAAAATGTTTCCAGTGTACTGTATGCAGCTGTCAGCTCCCCTTGGTGGGTCTCAGTAGGAGCACCCCAACACATGAATTGTATTGGGGCTGGGGGATAAATCTCAGATTCGCCCAAGGTAGTTCTTTCAAAGTGCCTGAAAGCCAGCGTGCCTGGAGCTCAGCGTGCGCGCATCTACAAATCACCCCGTGTACCACAATCAGCATAAATGAGGTGTTCTGCTTGCCATAAACTCACTAAATATTTTTTCTCATGAAGTGGCAAATGGAACACAATATGCATGGCTCACAGATTCCCAGTCACTGAAACAAATCCAACAGCACGCAGTTGTCATCAAGAAATATGTCTAGGAAAACCTCTCTAGCCGTGCAGTTTCAGCACAGCACGCTGGTACCAACCTGTTCTTCAATATTCAGACAAAGAGATTGCCATATATAGTGCACATTAGAAGTGCTGCCCTTTGATTTCTCCTTTTAAAAGAAATCATCCTTACAGCTGTTCTCTATTGTCCCCCATTCTTGAATATCTTCTTTATTTAAAGAGACCCTGGGAATCAAAAATAGAATCAGAAAGGGGTCTTTGTCTGTCAGTACTAAAATCTTGTGAGTCATGTTTTCCCAAATCCTTCACAGAATTCTGTCAGAATTCAGCTCACAACTTCAACTTCAGGAATACTGTGAAGGTGACTACAAACAATGATATTCATTTACAATTTGAAAAGCTCATTTGGGCTGAAATGTGTGATATATTCGCATACATCTCTTTTCTGTTTCATTTACAAAGAGCAACAGAATTGCAGAGTTGAACAATAAAGGCTGAAAGCTTTCAGTTCCATGCCATTTTCAAGATGCAAATGAAGCAAGTTCTGAAATCTGCAACCCAGCTTCTAGTTACTGATTTTAATCTAAGAAATAGCATATTTGCTTGAATACTTACTTAAATAGAATATTTACTTAAAAATAATATCTCAGTGTATTACAGTCGCAAAGATTTTCAGAGCTGTAACGTTGCCATTCTCTTCAGAAACAAGGAAATATGCAAATAAGTTGTTGTTTATAGTAGCTGCAGCTTGCTATGTTTGTAAAATAATTATATTTGCCAGTTAATTGACCTTGTGTGCACAATAGGGACAAAAATAAAGAAACGATGCATGAAAATTCAGAGTAGCAGTGGATTGGTTTGGAAAAGTATATTAAAATTTAATTTCCAAAAATTGTAAGCAATCAATTGCTGCTGTAACAAAAATTTCTCTTTTACTCTGGCAACCACACTGTGTTAACGTAATATCCTGAGAGTTAAGGCAGACCACTTGATTGCAGTGTTTGCACTGTAATAAGCGCGTTTTTGGTTTAATTGTAAATTTTTATCTCAAACGTTCATACGGGAATGCAGATGTTGTCCTTTTTGTCAGTCTTGTTAAAATCTTTGTTGTGTGAGTGCCAGTGAATGTAGTAACACCTAATAAATTATGTAAAGTATTGCAGTGTGCTGTACTCGTATGACCATTTCAATATACTGTAATTGTTTTCCAGCACTTCCCCCACAGGTTAGTCTGGCTTCCAGCAGAGGCAGAAGTGAATAACAAGCCAATCAACATGCAAAATATTGAACAGAGTAGCTCAGCACCCAGCCATCAGCCAAGAGAGAGAGATTAACATGTGGTTGCAGCCAGGGATTCTACACTTGGCTTTCTAAACTTTGCACGGCCGCTCCCTGCACCGTCTGAGTCCTATTTCTGTTGTTTACGGGTCAAAAGAAGTTTTTACCCACGTCAACACTGGATGATTAATACAAGGGCAGAAGTAGGGCTAGATGTTCTTTGCAAATGACCAGCTGGGGACTTGATTTTGCCTCGGTTGGAGCTCTGGAACCAGAGCCCCCAGTCCTGATTCAGACTTGTAAATCCCAGTTATGTGGGGAGACGGGCTGACGGTGCCAGCTGGCACTTGTGGTGAATGGCACGTAGGGGACCCTGTTCTGACATGTAAAGGCACTTGTCTAGATATTCCTGAGGAAGTCTGATTGCATTACAGAGTGCATAATTGTGCCTTTGCCATACTCAAGTGATACATTCCTTTTTACCTTAGTGCATGCGACTTTTGGAGGCCTTTTCCCAGAGACGTTTGGTTTGTAGCTTAAAAAGTTGTCTACAGAACACACCTGGGTCTGGTTTTTACAGCGTGGTACTTGGAGGTGCTGCTCTTGGGAGCTTTTTTGCCCATTGCCTTTCCACTGAGCCCACCCAAGTGAGTGTCTCTATGCTGGCACCAATTAAGGAAGCTCTCTTTTTCCTAATGGAAAGAGCTGGCACCAGCAACTGCACTGAGATCGCTGGCTCCTTTTAGATAGACCACACTTTACAGATTTTAGAAGGTAGAAATTTCAGTCAATGCTAGCCTGTGGTGGATTTAACCAGTGGTTTAAAAATTAAAATCTCTGTATTGTATTAGAAATCCCCTGAGGCATCCAGCAGGGTTGGGGTTTGGGGGTTTTGGGGGGTTGGGGTTTTTTTGTTTGTTTGTTTGTTTGGGGTTTTTTGTGATTTAATGTAGTTTTTTCCTCCATCTTTTAGCATTTCCAGCATTCACATCAGCTACTATAAGACTAGATGGATAACTGCCCGTAATTTGGCTCATTTCTCAAACAGTCGGGGGATCTACAAGTTTGGAAGCATTGGCTTTCACCTGTGTAGGTTGGTGCCTTTCTGTGAAATGTATAAAATGTTTTTGCTGTATCTTTTCCAAAATGGAATATTTTACAATCCTGCTCTAGTGTCAGTGCACCCTTAGGAGAGGAGCTAATCTGTGCTAACGGTTGTTTAAGAATAAAATGGAAAAAGAAAAAAAAAAAAAAGAACACAGAAACTTCTCTTCTCTAAATTTATGGCATTACAGTCCTTCCCATGGCAACACAGATAGTCAGATGGTGAGGTAGCAAAGTACAAGCAGGAAGAGAAGGCAAACAATGACAGAGAGGAAAAAAGGCAAAGAAAACAATGTGGTTTTCTCTAAAAATATAAGAACTAAATGGCAGAAGAAAATCCTTCTAAGTGGTAGTGTCTACTTGAAAAGAATATCCTTCAGCGTGAGCTCATTTCTTTCTGTTAGACTAGCTTGTCTAAAACATATACAGAAAGCCCTTTAATATCCCATTATACTGTATACTGAAGCATTCAGGTCTAATACTATTACTGATAAAGAAACCAAAAGCATATTTACAGAGACTGAATGTCTATAAAGAGCAGATCAAGCAAGTCTCTTGAGAAAAGAAAGTCCCATATCAGATTATTGTGTGAAAAAAAATAGCATGCTCATCTCAATTACAACACCAACTGGGTTTATTTAAAAAGGAAATAATTCTGGGTTATATCATAAAATCACTTTTTTTTTAAGCCTGTAAACATCCAATAAATTAAATTTTTAGATAAGATCCATTTTGCACAAAGCTTTTTATGAAAAGCTTCAGATAATAATTAGAGAGGATTTAATAACCTAATAACTGACTAATACGAGCACACAGTAAGCACACTGAATTAGATCCTTCTGTGGAGTTACTGTCTTACCTCGTATCGTTTGGCAGTTTCTTATTCAGGGTAAGTTGCTCAAGCCTATAATTCCTACACCAGTGAAGTTATGTAGCAGAAACCTTCTGATTATAGTATCTTTATGTTGTAAGTAAAAAAATCTTTAATAATATTTGTCAGGGTAACGGTCTAGCTGAAGCTAATGCGGAAGCTAAAGACAATGTTATACTGTGAAGTTATGGATATTAACATGTGAAACATAAAAGGCAGTTATGCTATTTAGGCCAACTCAATATTGTCAGTATGGTATGGAACTCTAAAGATTTTCCTTAAAATATATGTCTGTATTATGGCTTGTATTAACTTTAGTGCTCTACTAAACACTGTAGATTTTCTACTAAAGTTAATATAAGCCCTTTTGTTTATTATAATGCACTTTGAGCCAGGCCCTGGAATTAATTTTATTCCTGGTCATGCAATTTACCTCTGAATAAAAATGAATGAAATGTTAGCCTCAGTCTGGCAAAAGAGAGAGAGAAGGGTGGTAGTCCAAAATCAGAAGCGCTAACAGGTACACGTTATATCCCTTAGAACTAAACCTACCACATTTACTACTTGAATCTTTTCTAGTGAGATTTAATTTAATTTTTGAGAACTTCAGGGCAGGTTAATGAAGGTCTACTCTTGTTACAGACATAAGATATTTAAAGTGGGTCAACCAAACCAAAAACCCTTGGCAAACCACTGCAGCTCTTTGGGACTTTAAAAACATGCATTAGCAACTCTTGGCCATTCTTGCTCTTAGAACTGATGCTCTCGGTGGTCACTGCTGAGTGACGCTGTGTTCAGTCACACCCATCTGCTGGCCATGAGCACCAGATACATCCTGTTGAAAAACAGCATGCTCCGGTGGACTGACAGAAGTTTTACACAGTCAAGTCACATTGCTGTATGTATACTGGAATGTAAAACAGCACAGGAGTAGTTAAGAAAAGGTAGAAGAGGAAAAATACAAATATAAGCAAATAGAACTGTCTCTGAAGGAGTATATATGCAAATTAGGGATCAGAACTCATACTGAAACTGTCTTTAAGAAAGAAAAAAAAAAGAAAGAAAGACAAAAAGAAAGGAAACCCACTTCTGTAGGCACTTCTCAGGTACCATTAAAAAGTTTTCACTGGAGCTAGTTACAGTGATAAAGGCACCAAGATATAGCTCCTGAAAGCTCCCATTGACAAGGTGTATATGCCTGTCAAACTCCACCTGGAAGGCAAACAGTCAGATGGCCATAATGGGGAAGAGTGAAAAACAAACAAGAATTTTTTTGGTTTTGAACAAAAGGAGCTTTATATATGTATATATATGCCTGGCGAAAGTTAGTACTTAAAAACCTGTATAACTGCATGCATTATATTTGTGGAAGTGTCTTATTGCCTCTGCATTGCTATTAAAATGCAAAACAAGTGCAAGCATATCATGTTTATTAAACCACTAAAAAAATGTTCCGACAGCATTATGACTTTGGTTTCAAAACCTAGAAATGGGCGGGGAAAAGAAGGGAGAGGAATCAGAAACCAAATTCTCAGTTTCCTCTTTTGTGCCTTGTTATTGGAACATAGAGCGTGGATTACATACTCCTTTGAGATCTCTGCAGTAATAATCTTACGTTTTAGAATAAATGATCTCAAAGTGCATTGCAAATTTAACAGTTTGATATCAGACTTAAGCACAAGATGACTGCAGCTGTAGCTGAGATTTTCTAGGGAAAAGGTTTACAGCAAGGGAAGAGTACATTCTTTTTTCCTCCTAAGAAACTGCAAAGGAATCATAGGTGTGCAGAATGTAATTATGCAGAGTGAAATTAGGCCAGTTCACTATAGCTAATTCCTTGTCTTTTATGAGAAGTGCCACAGGATCTTTAAATGCCACAGATGATTATGTTGTCAGCTTTCAGTATCATCCGCAAGTTGGCAGCTCTAGTAGCTTACCCAGCAGTGTGTCCACTTTTCAGTGTGTACGGATAAATCCTGGCAGGGCAACAGGCAGCATTTCTTCTCAGTTCTTCCTGACCCCATGTTCTGCATCAGTGGAGCTGCAGATCCAGTGCCTTCTCATTCATACTTTCAGCTTAAAGTTCCCATTTATTAAATCAGCCCTTCCATCATCATCATTTATGCCCTATTCATACATCATTTCTAACTATTGTAATACCTCTTCTCAGGATTTAAATAACTCTGGCACCAAACAGCTTGTGCAATCTGAACAAAGAGTCTTAAGCTATCAGAATAGCTTTATCTAAAACATACTCACAAACAAATGAAAGGGAAAATGTTATTTGTGTTCTCTTTGGGTACTGAGTACATTCTGGCAACAGTCAGATGCAGCCCAATATACAAAGCAAGTTGCCATGACTTTGAAATGAACTCTCTTTGCAAGTCCTGGAAATGTCCTTCACTGCCCAGTTAATTACATATCTTCAAATTTTGGATAGTATCTAGGATCTAGGCTAAAGGCTTGGTAACACTGAACTCTCTCCTCTAAATCCGAGTTTTAATTTTGCTCTTCTGCTACTGCACCTTTCTGAGGAGCATACTGTCCTGTTCTTTAGCTGTTTCATAAATCAGTAGCCGGTCAGGTGTTGACAGTGCAGCAACATATCTAGATTTTTGATTTGAAAAACTGGATTGCTACCATTTCTTTTCATTAGAACTGCTAGATGTTGTGCAACATCCCAAATTGCTCTGAGATCATGAGATAAAAATAGACCATTGGGAATCCAGCAGATTTAAGCCAGTAACCACACATTATTCTTACGCTCCAAAGATTTCATTGCAGATGCACTTTTTGAGAGAATGTGTAAAAAAAAAAAGATGTTTTCAAGCTAAAGCTAGACTCATACTTGGAAACTCTTCTTCAAAAAGGAGAAGTCTGCAATGTTGGAGTTGTGCTAGAAAAGAATTGACAAATATGGGTGAAATCCAAGAGATCCAGCTGTGTCAACAGGCTTTCTCCTTCAAGTCTCCACTTCTCCTCAGTAGCTTTAGGAGAGCTGAGCAAGGGATGGTTCTGCCTGCAGCAAGCAGTGATGGAGGGAACTTTTAACTTCTGTTTTCTCAGGCCCCTGTGCAGCAAAGGGTGAAATTCCCAATGTATATTTTCCTCTCCCTGAGTACATCTAAAGATGTCGTCCAGAATCCTGCTGAAAACAAGTGAATGGAAAGCGCTGATATCTATATTCTTTGATAGAGTGTGTAATGGTAGGTGTGGAAGAAGGGAATGAGGAGCAACTGGTATTTAGGTACATTTTAAACCGACATTAAAGTTTTGTCTCATTTAAATTTCAAAGTGCACATTGCATGTCAGGTTTTGATGAATGTATATTCAAGACAGGAACATTTCATTCATACCTTTAGTATTTTGGGTACAAATTTCCAATGGATCATCAAAAATTACTTTCCCAAACCTGTCAGATTTTAGGGTTCTGACAATGCATTTTCCATCCTTTCGAACCCACTCTCCCTTTTCCTGTACTCCACTTTGCTCTGTGCTCCTCTGCATTCCGCAGTGTATCCTTTATAAAACTGAACACTTTTACCTTGATGCCCTGTCTGAGGGTGGTTCATAGCACGTACCAAGGCTGAGTCTGTGTGAAAGGGAGAACCCGTTTCAGTGCTTGTGGGCAGGACGTGAGCATTTTTATTGCCTGTGATTTAATCTTGCCTTGGAAAGGTGGTAACACTAGCTAAACCCAGTGCAGCTGCCATCTTAGCTCTCAACACTGAAATGACACTAGTGGTAAATTTAAGAATACATGTAAGAACAAACCTGGTTTCTGGTGTTTAACTGTTCTTTTTTTCAAAAGGGCAATAATTCATTCTCGCATTGCCTATTAAAAAGTGTCATAATAATTTAATCCAGGCTGCTCACGCCTTCCTTTTCTGAGTGGTCTGGTCAAGAGAAAGGTGTTTTCAGATTCCTAAGTGAGGGTGTTCAGAATGGAGTTGTGCTAACGCTGTTTTCTTTTTGCTGCAGGAGTTCCTGTGCCTGTGATTTGGCTTTGTGTGATAATTTAAGAACAGATGTAGAAACACTCCTTCCTCGGATCTCTGGAAGTAGGCTAGCAGTGTTCAATCGTTATTACAATAAGATGATTCAAGGCTAAGAATACTGATGCCACCCTTCACCCCCCCCCTCCCGTAGACACACACAGACACATGCACACAGGCGTGCACACAGAGTATTATCTCTGTTTGCCTTACTAATGTCATTGTGCAATATTCCATTTTCCTCTCTCTTCTTGTCCCCAGGGTCTGTAACAAACCCCTGCTGGACCTTTTATCCACCCACTAAGTCCAGATTAATTTATTATACTCCATCTAGTTTTTGAACTGTTCCTTCTAAATGTGTGATGGGGCTTAGGGCTGTGCAAAGGGGATTCAAGGATAAGGGGAGAAAACATCCTCAGGCTCCAGCTTACAGTGAAAGGTTGTGTTACAGTATGAACACCTCTACTATTATTATGCGTAGCCATGAAAGATGATGCAGGAGGAATGACTGATTAGAGCTCATATTTAGCTAAATTAACATCTCAAGTCCATTTTTTTTTTATAAATCTTAGTTCATCATAATCTAAAAGCAAATATTTGCCTTTAATATCTCAGATTTATGCATAGAATACAGTGTACTCTTCATTTCCTTCTTAATTATTATTATTTTTTTAAACAGCTTCCAGGCAGAAAGTCAAAGCCTGCTGTGTTTTATATTATAGTCTGCAACTCATTTTCCTGTTTTTTTGTTTTTTTTTAATAAAACATCTAATTAATCCATGTAATCTGAATACTTTCTGTTTAAACTCAATGTGCTAATGAAAAGAACAGAATTAAAATGTGGCTAATTTGTTGTACCTATGAAAGCAATAGCTAAGTAAAAAATGTATAGAGATAAAAACTTGAATACTTTATGCCTACTATGTGAATGATGACTGAAAACAAATAATAAGGGTAACTACAAGTGGAAAATGTCTGAAAAACATTCTTCAATGAAGTGGAAATTATGCTTCTAATTTTTGCCATCTCATTTTTGCTCATTGCATTACATAAACTGGGCCTGATGATCTTGCATTTGTACCAATAAAACTGCTATTTCTTTTCCATTTGCAGGAAAGTCTCAATGTGAGCTTTTTACAGGATCCTGATAAAAAGAAAGCTTGAAAGGTTCTTACAACTCAGGCCTCTTTATCTTGGGTTGAACATAATAAATGACTAGTTATGCTAGAAGTTTCTTTCTCTTTATCTCTGTCCGACTCAGCATCTTCTCCTGGGGAGAATACAAACAGGAGGAACTGGAGCCAATCATATATTTAGAAATTAAGTGTGCAACTTCAGGTAGCAAAGTCTGTAATAAAAGAAAGGAATTAGAAAAGTATGCTTTTTGATGAATTATCACCAGCACAATTTTTAATGGAATGTTTGTCAGGCTTTTCCATTAAATACCAGCAGCTCTTTAACATCTTTAAAATGATTACCTAGACAATTTCCAGTAATGATGAAGTTGAAAATCGATGTAGGAAATATTACCATAGTAAAAGTAAAAAGATGCCTCCAAATGGTAATGTACAAAACCTCACAAGGGAAAGCTTACTTGCCTATGAAGCTTTCCCAGTAGAAATATTATAAATCATACATTAGTCTGAGCATGAATGAGAAAAAGAAAAATAACTCTCAGGTAGATATATAGTTTAGAATTACTTAAAGCGTTCGTGATTTGGCACAGACAAATGCAAATAGAACATGTTTGTTAAGCCTGGTCAGCAGAAACACGGCATCTCAGTACCTGGGTGGAAGCTTAGCAGTCCTTTTTTACTTTTTTCTTTTTTCTTTTTTTTTTTTTTTAAATGCATTAGATCCATTTCTCTGCACTCTTTTGCATCAGCACCAAAATCAGTCATAACACATCACTGTTAAGTGGCTGTGTAGAGGCATGGAGAGTCAAACTCATTTTGTTCCAGGAAATCTCATCTTTGAGGCAGTGTGGCTTTTGCAGCATGGTCTTGGTTTTACCTGTTTTTGCAACTGCGACCACCAAGACAAAAATGGATACGTGGCTTCCCCTCTGGCAAAGCACTGGTCATTCACATTTAGAGCCCAGCATGAAATCTCAGCCCTGTTGTACCAGTGGCAATGTTCCAAATTACTTAAATAGGAGCAGCAGCCTTATGATCCCCCCTGTTTCGCTGACTACAAGATACCATTTGTTCTTGGCAGTGACTATTTACACTGTAGATACAAATGGGCACATTTTAAAATACCCAGGAATCTCAGTGTTACCGAATTAGTCAGATTTTTTCCCTACATCTAATTTGAAATTAGGATGAGGAATATAATCACTGCTACCGTACTGTGGCTTCATTCCTATTTATACCCAGGATCACTTTGTATTGTGCAGAACACTAAAAGGAGATTGTCTCCATCCTTCTTCCAGAGTTTTATAAATTATGTGCTGAATGAGATACAGCAGGTGGCAAAACAAGGACATGAACAGCATGGGAAAATCAAATAACAATAAAATAAATAAAGTTTAGTGGAGAAGCTTGGGCTACATATTCTCCACAAAACCACTCTCCTCAAGGGGAAGCATCTGGAGACACTTACCTTCTCCTTTGCAGGTACAAATGGGACCTGGAACATGGCTTGGACATGGACAGCAACACAAATAGTAATGGTGACTGTGTCAATTTCCTAAGAAGTACATACATATTTATACCACGATGTTTTGTAATTAATGCTCAACAACCACAAGATCATAAAAGCAGCTAATAGAGAACACTGCAGATGCCCAGATTAGTTTCTGTCACAGTTGAACCCAGAATGACTAATGTAGCACTCCACTTAAAAGGAAAGCTTTCTAAAATGTAGCAAAGAAAAGAGAGACTTTCCATCTAGTTTAATTTTTAAGTCACCACCAAGCCATGCACTTGTATTGCAGAAACCTCATATAAATATCTACAAAAATCTTTTCTGTAGATACATCCTTATTTTAATGTATCTCATCACTGGCTACTGGTTGCTTTCTTCTTCAGTATCTTTCATGGCAAAAAATCTGTTAAATCAAATATTGTATACTACTTCTCAGCAGATCTTTCCATGTCAAATTTTGAAATACCTTAGTAATAACTGTCACTTCAAAATAAGTATGAATTTTAAAATATATATTTAGTATACATCCATGGGAAAAAAAAAAAAAAGCACTAAAGAACCCCTGTAGCACACCATGGAATGTTTTTACAACAACGATGTCACCTTCTTAGTAAAAGGATATTTACATGTGGATTTGCATCACGTGTGAAGATTTTATGAGCAGGTGAGCTTATCATATTTTGATGCTTTCCAAGAATTCCCTGTGCTAATTCTTTTTTTAATTAGGCTTTTCCTTCCCCTTATAGATTATATCTTTAGATTGTAAGTATTATGTAGCAACATTGTATTTTCTTAGGATCAGTGATGACATTGAGCTTTAAAAAACAAATTAAACCCAGCTATTCTATTTCTAAACTGATGTATAACATTTTAACATTAACATTAATAACATATTATTGTTGGGTTTGAGTAGACAGTTCAATTTTGTCCACCTGGCTGAAGGCAGATGTCATTTCTCTAGCAAATTAAGAGGGGAAGATGTAAAATAATAGAATAAAAGTTGACCTAAAATAAGGAGTTGGTAAAATCTCAGTAACCTACCAAGGTGGCTCCACATGGAGCCTCCAGAGAAGATTGCAGATGACACTAGAATTGTCGTTCAAAAGGTTCCTGTATTAATTTACACAAGGACAGAGGGGTGAATACTAGGCTATTTACAAATTCAGCGGTGCCCTATTTCAGCCTGAGACAAAGTCACATTGCATAAAGATAATGCTGTGTGCCTGATTCAGGTATTTTCTGACAGTTTCCATTTCTCTCTTCTCAGTTTGCTTTGATTTAAAGCAAATGACTTATCTGTGGTTTGGATTGTGCTCTCTAAGCATATTGCTTGACCAGGTACAACCAAAGCTGCTAATTCTCCTACTACAAGAAGATATCCCCTTTTTATATGATGAGCAGGGTAGCAGAGTTTCCTGATCTTTAAAGCCCTGAAGAACAGCTGACCGAGGCTGCAAAATGGCACAGGTGCTGGGAATCAGCTAAGGTCTTAGTCCTAATTGGCAGGTTAAATAGGCTTCCTAGTTAGAAAGACGAGTTATGTAGTAGGAGTGTTTGTGAAAGAGGAGGTGTAGAAAGACTCTATGTTGAGGGATTTATGGGTTGCTCTAAAAGACTGAGTACTGCTGCCTAACTTGCAGAAGGTGGATGATGTTGGCAGTTGTGTCCTACTATTGGATTGAGAATAACAACTTATTCTAGAGGGTTTTTTACACTGGAATGCTGGTAGCTGTCACCCTGCATGATGAGCTCATGCGTGATACTGTCTGCTTCTGATGTGTGAGGTAAAGGCATTCCTGTTATTGATGCTAACCTTATCTTACCCTCTCTTTGGGTAGCTTTGTCATTCTTCATCTGCAAAGGCAAATATTCATCTGCATTCTTAAATCTTAGCTGGTATAGGAAATGTCTTTGGAACTTTTTGACTGCAAAAATGGAGAAAACCCTTATAGGGTTTTACCCTAGCCTTACCTGTTGCCCCTGCAGGCTGTGTTTCAGGTCTTCCCTGGGTGGTCAATTGTCTTTTCCTTTCTTTGAAAAGAAAAGAAGTAGAAAAATTCTAAAGCATAGTGCTCCTCCTTGATTTCAGCTGGAGGTGCACACATGAGGGTCGTTACGTAACAGGACTTGGAAAGTGACATTTTGGAAAAAATAACTTGCTAATTTTCTGATTTCACCAGAAAAGCTAAAAGGCACCTTTTTTTTATATATATATGTTGACTTTATTTACTTTTATATTTACTTATGTTGATTTGAGTCTCTGTCTACTACTAGAACTTCTGGTAGCAGTATGAGTCTTTTGGAGCCAAGCACTAGCGGAACATAATCACATTCCTGAAAAAGTGGTAAAGTGAAACTGTTGAGCAGTGTATTTTTAGCATCAAAAGAAGTATGGCTAGCAGGTTGAGGGAGGGGATTCTGCCCCTCTGCTCTATTCTGGTGAGACCCCACCTGCAGTGCAGCACCCACCTCTGGGATCCCCAGCATGGGAAGGACATGGACCTGTTGGAGTAGGTCCAGAGTAGGCCACAAAATGATCAGAGGGCTGGAGCACTTCTCCAATGAGTAGAGGCTGACAGTTGGGTTTGTTCAGCCTGGAGAAGAGAAGGCTCTGGGAAGATCTTATTGTGCTCTTTCTGTACTTAAAGTGGGCTTAAAGGAAGAATGGGGACAGACCTCTTAGCAGCGCTTGTTGCAGTAGGACAAGGGTTAATGGCTTTAAATTAAAAGAGAGAAGATTTAGACTAGATACAAGGAAACATTGTTTAGATGAGAGTGGTGAAACACTGGCCCAGGTTGCCTGGAGAAGTACTAAATGTGCATTGCCTGGAAAGGTCTGAAGCCTGGTTGGATGGGGCTCTGAGCAGCCTGGTCTAGTCGAAGTCCCCGCTTACTGCAGTGGAGTTGGACTAGATGATCTTTAAAGGTCTCTTCCAACCCAAAATATTCTATGATTAAAATAGGGCTGCCCTATCTCTTCTGGTGTACTGCTTGCTGTGGCTCAGTCTCCCTTTACATGAGGGAACCAGACCACTAGAGGAAAGAGTTCAGGTGAACTCTCCAATTAAAGCCATGACATAAGGAGGATGCTGTTGTGGGTGAGGATTGTTGATTTTTTTTTTATTATTATTATTTTTTTGTCTCTCCCCATTGATGTGGATGAGTTCATGTGGCAAGACTTTCATTTTAGGAATTCAAACTCAAATAATTCTATTCCTTTGGGTTTGAAAGAAAGTGTTATTCTGCTTTTGGCCTAGCCTAAGAGCAGGCTGAGGCCTACTCAACTAGATTGAGGCCCAGTCTTAGGCCAAGGCTGTGAATTCATTTATGGCTTTGACTTCCTTCCAGCCCTGATCATTCGAAGTTGAACTGCTTATTATGTACAGACTATACCTTTTTACTTTAGCTAACAATCCAAATTTAAGTTTTATAATGCAATGAGAACTAGGTTACATTTGAAGCTTTTGATGAATATTTACTAAATGTTTGCCATTTGTGTGGGTAGAAAGGCTCTAGAAGAAACCACTGAGATAAGGACAAAAGTCGTAGTGCACAAGACTAGATGAAGATATTGTAGTGTGCAAAAATATTTCAGTAGGCAAATCTGTGCATCAGTTTCAAAGGGAAAAATTTTAAAACAGTCATCCAGTCCTATTATGAATCCTAATACAGTAAGTATTCTCCTACTCTTTCTCACACTAAAAATTCCTGAAACTGATAGGAATCACACAAGCAAAAACTTTTCAGAGTTTACATCCAGGACCAACTGGACAGATGTCTTTAGGGAGGATTCCTGTTTGCTGATGCGACACTAGGGATAAACACAACTCTAGCAGCTATTTCTGACTAAACAGGAAATAGCCAAAGCCAGCCTGGCTCCATGCTTTGTTCTTCTGCTATGTGTCACCTTTACTGAGGATAAAAGTGAGTCAGATATTGAATGTCACAGCTGAAATTGCTTTTGGTTCTGTTAAAACAGAAGTACAAGTTTGTCTAAAATGTAAAAATATATACATGCACACACATACTCTCCTTTCACGTTTTTGAAGCTCTATTTTCAGAAGCCTACTTCAAGTATACCTAATGCAAAATGTTGCAAAATAGTCCTGTGAAGCATAGTTATTTACTAAGAATAGATGTTCTAGGCAACACTGTTTGAGGTGCTACTTTACAGTCATCTGCTGAATTGAAAAATCCTTTACAAACAACATTTTTACATTTCAAGGTAACAGTTAAATTATCTAGTCTTTGTATATCACACTCAAAATTCTACTTTACACTGATACAGGGAATACATATTTTAGCACATCCAGAAAATACATATTTTAAATGATATTTTACAGTCCAGTGGTTTCTCTAACCTGAAGATCCCAAAGTGCTTCTTGGATGGAGGTGGAGTTAGCTTAAGAATAGTCCTGTGAGCACAATTATTTCCGTTTTACATACAGAGAAAATGAGCAATGAAAACTGATGGCTTGTTCAAGGTTGTGTGCAGGGGCTGGTAGTAAGAATTGAAACCTGCACTTGTCTCCCACTTCTGTGCTTTAACTGTAAAGCCACTATTAGACTTTCGCATAATCCTGTGATTGAGTAACTTTCATTAGATCAGTGGAGATTCAGGAATTCTGAGCTAATTAATGCTCTGGCACTTTTCAAACCCTCAGCTGCTCTTTACTTCTGACGGTTCCATAGGGTTCGATGACTTGCAGTGATGTGTCTCTGAAGAGACAACAAAGAAAGGCAAATAAAGGATGGGGATTCACTAACCTTGTCTGACAAAGGTAGAAGCCATACTCAGAAACATTTCCTGAGGTTTTATAGGCTTCTTATTCTTTTCAAACAGAGGTGGTGAAAATTCCTAAGAGAAACCCTGTCATGCTAAAATCTGATCATTTAAAACTTCTTTATCACCATCCTTTGTGCTGCTCTTCCACTGATTACAGTAAATCACCTGAATTCTCTTTTTAAAATATAACTTTTCAATGAGAGCAAATTTAAAAACATGATTTCTGTGTAAACCACAAGGGGTCAAGTATTACAAATACTCTGCCGGCTGTACTTCTAAATAATTAGGGAGGGGCATCAGCGGCTGCTCTGATCTAGATCAATACCTTCCAGAAGTCTGGGTTAAAAAGTTTTGGTTTGAATCTGTAACACTAGTGATCACAGCCCACTGTATGTAGACCTAACAGTTTAAGTTTTCTGCTAGTGAGAAGATTAACTGTGAAGACTATAAAGAGGCTAAGCTACTAACAGCAGTGAATTTTGGAGCAGGTAATATTTTCAATCCAGTTAACAGCACATGGCCTGTTTGTGATGTCTGGACATCAAGAGGACGCAAGTTGCAAAGAGTCAGAAGGACTTAGGAGCATTCATCATTACATTGAAATGTCATCTGAATTCCCTCTATTACTCATGATCTCTCTCCACATGGCAAAGGTTTGTGTTTTGTTTCCATTTTACCTTGGTATTTTGATATGTTCCAACAACCCAGAAGTGGGTCATCATTAATGAGTATGTATACACCTAACACAGGTAATTTACTATGTTAGAAACAAAACATACAAAACACAGGTTCTTTCTAAAACTACTTTGATTATTTGTTTTGTCAACTTGTAGGGCTGAATAGGAAGGCAATTTTTAAAAATGCAATGTTTTGTGAACCTAGGCCCCTAATATGACTTTAAAACTATTGAGATAGATATACCACTGCAGAAACTCAATGCTTTGAATGGCTAAGTATGTGTATATATATATAATTTGCTCTTTAAAAATCTGAGCAATTCAGTGTGAGGAACACAGGGCTGAAGTAACTTTATAGTGTTAATAGGGCTTAATGTATAAAGTATTAAGTACTGCTGTAGCACTCATAAAACAACACGGCTAATGCTTAAACTTGTTTGACATTGGAGCCTCTTTAAATATTCCAGCATATTTACAAATTGAGAAGAGGCTTGTTGAATCTTGTTCCATGATAGACTTCTGAAGTATTCAGGCTGGTAGTTTTCAATTACTTCATCTTGGCTGAGATTCAATGACGGCTGGCGCAAGGGGAGAAAGGCATTCAGCTTGACCAGCTGAAACGCAAGGGGATAACACATACTCTTAAAGGGGAAGAGCCCAAAGACTGGGCTGTTCTTGACATGCATCATTAACTATTAATAGAGATTCATTATTTTGTGGATTTGTCACAATTGGCACTTAGGACAGGGTGTCTACATGCTTTACTAATTATCCCTAACCTGCTTGGAGGCACATTTATGACTGCCAATCATTTATTGCCAATTTACATCTTTGGAGGAGGGGGCTGGGGAGAGAGATTCAGTAATATAAAAACATGTGAGAGTTAATGCATTAACGTTTTCCCCAAGATCACCCTGTGCCATGACTTGACGCATCCATCTCTGTCCTAAATAAACCTAACCTCTTGCATCCTTCACAAGTGACAGGAAAGCTGAACAATTTCCTCAAGATTACTTGAATTCCTTGGAATACTGTCAGTCATTGTGTTGAACTTTAGGATGTTTTTAAAGAATGAAATGATATACTTATGATAAAGTCCTGATTTAGTTATTTGAGATGAAATTTCAATGTTTTCTTTTGGCTTAACACACTTTACTGTGTGTCAGGAAGCATTTTCCTAATAATCCATAAGGGAACATAAATCTCCTGTTTGAATACCTATAAGTTTATTTTACTCCTTGCTTTGGGGTTTGAAGCGACTTGTTTTCACATAAGAGGGTGGGTGGGCAAAGCTCAGTGTGTAGGTGTTGGGGTAGTAGCACTACCCACCCATACCTAATCTGAGATGTCAGGCCTGACTGTACTGTGCCATCATGGCTGAGGTGTCTGTGCTTTGTCATCATTAAGTGGGTGGCTGCTGTGGCAAGATACTTCTGTTCAATGAATCAATTGTAAAATTAAGTTTAGAATTCTGCAGGGGGAAGTATGTGCCTCCTTCTCTGACTTCCCACCCCCAAATCTTTTCTTCTGCTCCTCTGACATGCTGTAACAGCTTTATGAAAATCAAAGGCTGTAATTGTAAAACTACCACTTAATTGAAAACACATAGGGTTTATTCAGTGCTCAGCTCCTAAAGATCACTTTATTTGCCATTCCTCTCTTTTTTTTTTTTCTTTTTTCTTTTTTTTTCCTTACTCCACCTTACCAAGCAAATCTTAATGTTGAAACACATGCCACACTGTTAAGGAAGGAAGNCTAGCAACTAATAAAGTGGATTTGCTACTTTTTCAGAGCAGTTTCTATATGTGTCTAGGCAGAGCATGGTACGGAGCTGTTCCCCCCCAAGCCACTAAGGATGCAGCAATTGGCCTCATTTGCCAGAAGAGGCTGTGCTCTGTGATGTAGGTCTGTGTCATGTGTGTCATGAGCATGTTTGTAGGCACGTGGGTGCTGCAGAGGAGTATTGTACTGTAGGAAGGTTTTTGGAGTCCTGATTAGAAGTGGAATAAACACGTTTAAAAAAAAAAAAAAAAAAGAGAACAAAAACCAACAAAACCCAAAACCCTCACAAACCATCTGAAAACCAAGTTGGAGTGAAGCCTGGCAGGATAAGGCCTGTGCAGAATATGCTGCTGCTGAAGAGCTTCCCAAGGAACCTCAGAGCATTTCTGTGGTGGGTGATTATTTCAAATGTTGCTTGGTATCAATCAGTTTGGAAAGCCTTTCTTCCCCTTGCCACAGAAACCTGTGGGAAGAGGGAGTCTCTCTCCAGCACAAACACCAGCAGTGGGCAGCTTTGCATGTGTTCTGTTGGGTTATAGTTTNCCACCTTACCAAGCAAATCTTAATGTTGAAACACATGCCACACTGTTAAGGAAGGAAGTGTCAGCGTCATAGTGAGCTTTAAAGAAGTTGTGTGAAAACATCTTCACTTCTTCAGTATTTCTTCTTCTCATGCTTCTTCAGTATTTCTTTTATATGGTAGCCAGGTGCCCCCTTCTCAGAGCCAGCTGTAGGGCAAAGAAGGTTCTGCTACACAGAGTCTTCTGTGGCTTGAGGCTCCTGAGGACCACATACTTGCTCCTCACAGCTATTATTTAGGACGATGCAGTTCCAAAATATCAACTATTAAGCTCCTCACGACTGCTTTTCTGCAGCCTAGAAGTGATTTCAGCATGACAGCAGAAAAATTCCTCTCTGTCTTTATTCTTTTTGTGGGAACAAAGTGAACAGGATGCTCTGTGGGTGTAGTTACTCTAATGGGGCTGCTCCTTGTAGGGGGAAGTCTCTAGCATCTAATATAGNAACAAAACCCAAAACCCTCACAAACCATCTGAAAACCAAGTTGGAGTGAAGCCTGGCAGGATAAGGCCTGTGCAGAATATGCTGCTGCTGAAGAGCTTCCCAAGGAACCTCAGAGCATTTCTGTGGTGGGTGATTATTTCAAATGTTGCTTGGTATCAATCAGTTTGGAAAGCCTTTCTTCCCCTTGCCACAGAAACCTGTGGGAAGAGGGAGTCTCTCTCCAGCACAAACACCAGCAGTGGGCAGCTTTGCATGTGTTCTGTTGGGTTATAGTTTTTGAGACCAATTTTTGCCTGCACTGACTACTGCTCACCTCACTAAGGTTGCCTACAAATAGATGAGGGTCTGTTTTAGCTGTGATTTCAAAGTATCTGCTGTAATACCGCCTGGGGGTTATTTATCCGATTTATTCAGAAGTGGCTTTTGAAAAAGAGAAGGTGAAGAGATACAGCTTCCCATGTAGTAGCAAATGCATGCTGTGTATGCATGACAATATAGGTCTCCGAGGTTTAGTGGATCTGGAATTATGCAATTTGTTTCATGCTAATTGAAGCATGTGCCTACAAGTGTGCGGTGCAAAACATGGGATAAATGGAGATGGTAAAATAAGGGTACTGCATAACCTATCTTATTATTAGACAGCTAGTCAGTTGCACAGCACCTGAAAAATGTGTGTTTTGTGAAGAAAAGCTGCTCTTTTCTATGCATATGTGTACACATATTAGGCTAATAGGATTTATTTCTGCTAAGCCAGCCTGAGACAACACATACTCTTTCACAGCTTTTCAGAATCTTTCCTGTATGTCCCTTGTGTTTGTGAAAGATAGCACATACGTGTTAGACTTAAAGCTGCTTCTGTGTGAGAACCAGGCATCTTAAAAAGTGTTGTCTTAAGCATGATTAAACTTCATTTGCTCATACACTGGACTCTCTAGAAAAAGATTTATATGTTGTGCTGTTTCAAGAGGCAGCTGCTGACACAAGGCTGAACTTGGTCACAATTTAAAACAACCTGAGTGATACTGGAAGGAATGGGTACGTCTCTGTACCTGGCAAAAACATGCAATGCAATATGTAGGATCGAGTAAGGTGGCTATTAATGTAGTTTGTCATTATTACATTTATTACCATGGTGCACATGAGATCTTATTGTAAATGTTTTCAAGGAAGGGAATTAATGGATTTTTGTTATCTAACGTTTGGTTTCACCAGCCAAGGCAAATAGATGTGTCCTATTGACTTTGGGATCAGGCTTTTATATGACACTTCTGTTGGTTTTAAAATAAAAGATCTTTTAAGTCCTTTATTTTCATTGTTGTGTCTACAGTATGGCTGAGATGTATTGAGCTATGCAAGTGGGTATGAAAAAAATAAGAAACGTAGTTATTTTCTAGAGATATCAAACCATTAAGAGAGAAAACAGTGTTGCTGCGTGCCTGATGTCCACAACCCACTGAGGCATCCACTTACAGACTTGGGGGGAAAGAACAAGGGGGGGGCCAAGAGGAGGAAAAAAAAAACAAACCCCAACCACATTTTCTCTCTCTATCTGTACGCTTCAGTGCATAACAAGTACTGTATGCTTTTTAGACATGATTCACAAAGCAGATTCATGTGCAAGTGACTCCAGGTACAGCAGTGGGGGTGGATCTGGATCATGTAAGGCCAGTGCAGAATGTGGGAAAACATCTTCCCCCCTCCACTCCCAGGTAAACAATGTCGAATCAAAAGGTTTACATTGCAGTTTTATTGTTAACACAAGAAGAGACCCGGGTCAGACTAAAGGTCTATTTAGTCTTACATTGTTTCTACAATAGCACTTAAAAATCTGATACTTAAGGAAAGAGGGTAAGAATGAGGGCAAATAGAGACAGACCTGCAAGCACTAGCTTGGGGTTTTCTTGAGTAGAGGTTGTATTTGAACCATTGCATTTTGTCTTTGAACTGATGTACACATTACAACCGTCTGTGATAGTGGGTCTCCGCAATTTAATTGTGTAGTGAGGGCAGAAAAAAAATGCTTCTCTTTGTTTTAAGCTTCCTACCTACCTAACTGGTACACTATTAAATTACTGGGATTGTGGGGAGAGGAAATTACTCATAGGCCATTTCTCTATTTTATAGCTGTCCATCTTATCCATTCATTGTTACCACATTGCCAGTCTGAAAAATCCGAATTCTCTCTAAGAAGGTTATTCTATACCTTTATGCAGCATTGTTCCATTCTTATTACCTTTTTTGTACTGTAAGAAAACAAAAAGCAACCCACAAACAAAAGCAAGCAATAAAAATAAAAGGAATAGTTTGGAAGAAAAGCTCATTAGAAAGGTCAGCTAAAAGCAGAAGTTAGCTCAACTCCATAACTGCAAGATGACAAAAGGTATAAACATGAGAATAGGTGCAGTGATCTTAAGTCACCAGTCAGAATCATTCAAGATATCATCATGTTTTTTCATGGCAAATAGAAAATAAAAATCAGAAAGATTCATTGAAGACAGAATGGAAGTTACTATCAACCTGCTCGTTGAACTTTTTGCTTGTTTCATTCTTATGCATTTATATTTATTTCAAATGGGTTGATTGTAGAAGCTGATAAATGATCTGCTGTCAGCTGTAGCCCATTGTGTTTGTCATCAGTGGAAGTTCATTGTGCTCAGTGATGAAATTTCACCTGCTGTGTGAGAGAACAGTTGTAGTTGTAATTAGGGTTGAAAATCAATAGTAAAAGATGTAAAAATGAGAAAGACGGTAAAAGAGAAAATTAGCTGAAAACTGTGAAAATAGAATTAACTGGGGACAAATAAGAACAGCAAATGCAGTGAAATGTTAGAGAAATGGAATATTAATCCAAGGTGAAACAAATGCAACCGCTTTTTGCAAGAGACTTCATTTTAAGTATAAGAAAAAATACCTTTTCTAGTCAAAATCTCTCATCCTGCCATGGTATGTGCATGTGTGTGAACAGAAAATGGAGCTGCTAATGGTGCCTTGAAGATACTCACGTTTTTTTCTGCTTCAATCCCTTGATGGCTACCATCCTGGAAAATGCAGGACTTGGATGAAACTCACTTTAGAATTCAGGAGGGGATGTCCCTGAACTAGTGGGAGCAGCGTGTCACAGTATAGTTCACGATAAAAGAATACTGTACCTAATTTTTTTTTCCTTAAAAACTATTCATTTTATAGCCTTTGAGAAAAAGTATCTGGGGGTTTAGATATGGCCAGATGGCTGAGCAGTGAGTAGTCATCTTCGAAGTCACTCTTAAAAAGCACCTGTACTAAAAGGGAGGAAAATTGAAATTTCTTGTTGGCTCCGTGGGGGATGACTTGTGTTTGGTTTTGATGGAGTGGAATATCTTTGACTATTGCTGATTATGAAAGGGCTTATTACTGGCTAGGGACTAGAAAAGGCAAAGCATTTCATTCTCTGCTTTTCTTAGCTTTCACCTCGAGAGCATCAGCTTAGGAAATAGTGTGTCAGAATGTCAAACTAATGCTCAGGCAGTTTGTTCTTTTTGTTTTATCTTTCTCTAAATATCAAAAACCTTGGTCATAGAAAAGACAGTCTTTCTCTTTAATAAGACTGTTTCCAGCGCAAAGCTAGTACAATATGACAGGCAAATACAATAACCTAATTACAGCATCTTCTGCATAACACACAAATGTGTGAAATGTTTTCTCCTAAATAAATAGCCTTCAGTAAGGTATGTGCACTGTGCTTAGGTCTTATACTGCAGCCTCGTATCACTTTGAAACTACATCTGCTATATTTTAAATAGTAACCAACAAAGTATGACAAGATGGCAGAATAGTTTAATATCATGCCCTTTATCTGCCCAGGGAGCACAAAAGAAAAATAAAGGAAATGGCGAGCATAAGAAGGGTTGAGCATGTTATTCTCTCGATTCAAACAATTCTGCTTCTGTTTGGCACATCAGTGGTGTAATACAGAGATAAAAATGAATCCTTGCACAGTGAATTGTGTATTTTCTAGAAGATCTTGTTGGAAATCCTTTCTGATCTTGCTAGTTAAGAAAGACTTACTTTTTGCCTAAGTTATCAGATTGCAGTTTCCTAGTGCACAAATCCACAATAAACAGCTCAAGGGTATTCATAAACTTCTTTTAAAGGGACAATAAATGTATCGAACAGCTGACTTTGTAGAGCCTTGGTATATGTCATATTAAGCAAAGGTATCCAACAAACAAAAAGACTTTATGTGGTTTCTGTAGAAATGTACAAAGACTAGGTGATGTCTGCCACTGCTTGTGCTTGTCGGGTGTATGAGAACAAAAAAGGAGGGAGGCAGCTGTTCAGAGCCCAGTTCAGCAAACATTACCCGCAAAGAGCTATGTTTGCTTTTACATCTGGGCATACAGGCTTCTTGAGTCAGAGGAGTCTATGGAACTACTCTTAGGAATAAAAAACATCCAGTGGGACTCCATGCTCCTGCAGACACACTGATAGTTACTACACAGAATTAAGAAGGTGTGGTCAGAGTAGCATTAGAACCTTCTCGTACCTGTTTGTGGTGGTTTGTGGGTTTCCCTGGTTTGCATATCTAAAAAAACCCTCCTGTAGTTAGAGATAGAAACAACTTCAAATCCAAAGTTTCTGTTGACTTCAGTGAGCGAGTCCAGTGGGTCCCTCGTGCGTCTGTGCACACCCTTTGTGGCCAGACAAGATTGAATTGAATTTTTGAGCTGAGTAATCATCAGTCTATAGCACTGCTTAAATGTAAATCTCAACCTATTCTCAACCTATTCTCGAGTCCCAGCTTGTTCATCATCAGTGATGTTTATGCACAAGCCAATGCTAAAGTGTGGATTTAGGCAAATCTCCAGAGTACACCCAAGGGCAACAACCCAACTCTACCCGGCTCCTTAGCCCAGACTGGAACTTGTTACTGCTGGCAGGATGGAGTGTCAGAGGGAACAAGTGCTACCTACAGCGTGTCCAGCAGCACGTGTCATGCTGCCTGATGTCCCAAAGGACAGGGAAGATGGGCTGCAATTGAGCTATTAGCCAACAATGTGGTTGGAAAATGGGCACATCACAAGCCCCATCATGCTAAACTCTATCTTTTTAACTTGGGTGGAGATACGGCAGATGATGACTCTGGCTATCTGCAAGACTGAAGCTCCAAGCCTCTCACCACACTGCAGGTTCCACAGTCTGGTCCTCCAAGTAGTACACATACCTTTTCTTTTTCTTTTTTTTTTGAAAGTAACATTGGCAATCAGCAAGAAGCCATGTGCCGTACAAAATTTCCTCCCACATGATATTAATTGGGAAGTAACTTGATATTTTGGGTGTTAACGGTGTGCATTTAACCTGAATGGTAGGGTAAATGGCCTCTGTATATAAATAGGTAATAATTAACATTTACATCCTGACACTGAAAAAAAAGAAAAAAGTGAAACTGATGGGAAGGTTGAAAGGAGGGGGGAAGAAGTATTGGCATTGTATTGGGCACTTCGTGTACAGAAAGCAGCCCTCTAAAACCTTGGTAGGAGTCTGATCTCTTCTAGTTATAGGGGAAAAAATATCTAGCCATATCTACAAAATCAGCCTCCTCAAATTGAAAGTTGGCTTAAATATCAAGAGGATTTAAAAATAATAAAATTCAATTTTTCTGCTGTTTTAAGATGTTTTTGTCTTATTTTCAAGATTTTCTTTGTCGCTAGAAGCTCTTGAATCTGATCAAATTTTTAAAAGAAAAAATAATTAAAATTGTCTACTGTGACACTGTGAGATTAGGGTTACATTTTTTTGAGTGTTGCCAGTACTGCTTAGATAACGAAGTTTTGATTTGATTACAAAGAGCTGGAAATTAAAACTTTCAAGGCAAGAATTAAGTGAGAATAGAAACAAATATACTCACTAAATCAAAGGAAGTGCACGTGCAATCTTCAAAAACCTTGAAAAACATCAGTTCCTCGGCTGATGTAAACTGTCGCAGACCAGCAAAGCTTTCAGTAGCTGAAGAGTCCTGACCCAGTGATCATCAGCCAGTCTCAACCCAGTGAGATTTGAACTGTATTTCTGCTTTGCAAAAGGAATCCTAGGAGAATTAGAATATCTTACTAGGATCATCATAAAGCTTTTGGATGCCCTGAGCACACAGCACACACCTAGAATAACTGTGTTATGTGTTGACGTGATGCCAGCCTCACTGTAGTTGCTATGTTCACTCCCTCCATGGATGTGGATGTTTCAGTGCTGCTGAAAGGTTTTGAGAGGTATCTCCAGCCAAGGTCCATGTCTTAAAGCAGGACCATAACCTGGACTCAAGATGCAAAGAGGAAATCATTTTTAAGGAAAGAGTGCCCTTAGGTAATATGGAAGAGGCAATTCTTAAGTAACTGATTTGAATCAGTAGGTGTAGATAGTGTTTATGCCTTTTCTCTGAACAAGTTTTTTGTTTCAGGATAGTGTTCATTTAGATTAAAAGAAAAAACAAAACAAAACACATTTTCATAGTTTTCTAGAAGCCATAAAGCACCTAGTGATAAGCTTTAATGACCGTATCATAAAATGTTTCCCTGCAGATGTACGGAAGTCAGTTACAGAACTGATGTATTGATTGTAAGGTTTTGTTCTGAGCTGATTGAAGGGACAAATAAACGTGTGAAAAACTGGGGATAGGAGAGAGTTTTCAAACAACCAAACTCTCAGTTGGTGTAAATTAACACGAGCCTATACAGTTCATAGTAACATATGTGACTTATGCGAGTTAAGGATCTGACTCACAACTTAAATATTTTATTGCACGATAAAGGAATATCTTGTAAAATATTCTGATAAGTTGCATTTTTCAGACGTAAGTATCTCTAAGAAGATAGGAGGGAACTGCAGAACCTACTGCCACCCACAAGAGTGGTGTTTGTGGCAAATATTTCCAGGCATTTGTTCTCCTAAATTCAATTACACTGGTGGCTTCAGCATAGATCCTGGTGGGCAATCACCCACATCATAAAAAGTGTAGGTCATTTGCCACAACTGAGCAAAACTGTCATTTTCTGCCTAAAAGAAGCTGGGGCTAAGCTAAGGCAGAAAATAAATCCTCTGTGACTCATAAAGAGAGCGCTTTTTTAGGTCAGGTCAAGAACAAAGACATTGGCAGAGCAATGCTGAGAGGCTTATAGTGGTATATCCCTAAGGACAACTCCCGACACCAATAGGAATTTTTTTTTCATGATGGGGTGAATGGTTTTTGAATGGATTTGTAAATGGCCTTAAAGTAATCAGTTTATTCAGTTAGCAAATTCTCCTTTAAATATGGAAGGATTTTTTAAAATTTTTTTTTTTTTTCCAAAATATGCTGTTTAGTCCCTGTAGCAGGAGGAATAAAGAAAGAGAATGCTCTCAGAACAGGGACAGAGTAAATGCTCTGGAGAGGATGAGACAGAGAGAATGGCACCGCTGCTCCCCCTTTGCCATGCACAGGCACACGCACCCGCTCTTAGCACTCTGCAGCTACACTTTCTTCAGTATTGAATAGGGAATGGAACAGCCTTCCACCTTTCAGTCAAGGTACTTGCTAGTAGTATTGAAATTAAATTATAATTTTGCCTCCAAGTTCAGATTTTCTTATGAGTCTTGTTATTTCTGTGAATGTTTGTTTGCAGAAAATGTCCAGAATTAAACATCTGCTTTGCTAATTTCCCCCATGTTACATTTTCCACTTATGCTTTTTTAGTTTGTGACCATGGTGTTCTTGGGTTTTCCTATCAAATCTGTGGTGCTCAGTAACAGGAACCACCTCATGAAGTATTTGCAGCAAATCTGCATGTTAAAGGCAAATACTAACCTAACACAGAGCAGAGAGGTTAAAATCTTTCCCAGAACAAGAGGCAGGAGAGAGTGCAAGAAAGCATGGTGTGCTTGCTTGTTTTAGTCCGAAACCTCTTTGGCCTTGAGTTTTGGATTCAGTTCACACTGAAATTATAATTATTCATCAGAAAAGAATTTAAGACAACAGTTTCAGTTACCTGCTACCTTAACATTTTATTTATTAATTTTTTCTCAAGTGCTGTTGTGGACTGACAGCTTTATGCTTATAAACCTTATTCATCCTTCCACTTCTGAACAAAGTTTAGAGCTGGCCACTGTCAGGACTGATGATGTACTCCCTTTCCTGCCCAAGCTGTTTCTTCCACAAAAACTCCTTACTTCCCCACGATTGAGTTGCTAGGAATAAAATTAATTTCTGCCCTTCGCTTTCTGATCTCCAGAGAAGTGTGGCGAAGTTCATAGGTTGCAAATGGCCAGTGGAAAACTGACTTTGTGATTTGTACCCTGTGGGAGAAAAATGAGGACAGAGGGATGGTTCTAACAATGTACTACATGGGTAAAATAAAGCTCGTGGGATTGAGAGATCTCCCCTGTCCCTGTGGATTTCCACTGTGTGTCTGATGGGACTTTAGAAGTGTGTGTAATGTCGTATGGCTCGATGGATATCGTCCTTTAGAATCTTTTTTTTTTGGTCAAGAAATTACAATGGAATGGTACAAATTGCCTGTGAGTTACCTAGGAGAGTCTGCTCCTTAGGAGGTATTACAGCTCTTCTAATGCACCTAATTCAGGGAAATTACCAACACTCAGAAGTTCACGACCAAACAGGAGACAGGCAGGAACCTCCCTGGGTCACAGTTAAACAAAGCTGCTCCATCAGTTGTGACACTGGTGATCTCCCAAAGCAGCCTGACTTGCTGTCTGGGCAGGTGATTTGGCATGCATATGATATAGTCTAAACTTCACATCGAGAAGTGAACTTAAGCTTTTTTGAGAGTGTCAGTTAAACTTTTGAAAAGTGTTCCACATGCTCAGACATCAGAATAAACTCAAAACTGTGCTGTGAGGAAAGCAAGCCTTCCCACCCTTCTCAGTCTATGCTAAACCAACATGTACGGTAATTCTAGCATTAAGTCCTGTCTAGCTGAAGAGCTTCAGATGTAAGCAGCCAAACTTTTGAATCCTCATGAATCCTAATGAATCCTTGTGAATCTTTGAAGCTTTGCCCATCATTAATCAGTCCATCCGTGAAAAAATATTCCAGACATATGCACCATATGTACATGCATGTTCTTCAGTAACTATTAATAAAACCAGCAATATTGTCATCTCCATTTGATTATAATCCACACCTTATGGAATTGCCTTCCTTGTGTTTGAGGTTTAAGAAATTAGATCCCCATCTCCATTGTATAAACATTTTAAAAGCATCACCTAGTTGCAAAGTATTCCCCAAATACATGTTTTTCTTTGAAGATATTCCTACTAACAATGCATTATTAGTGTGAAGGGCCAAATTATCTACTCATCTAATTGGTTCAGCTCCACTGTGCCGCAGAATTTGACATTATCATTTCTCAGGGTCTAATATAATTCATACAAAAGATCAATTTGTTATACTTATCGTGTTAGTATAGAGCACCCTTAATAACGGGACATTTTATGCAGCATTAGCTTTCCAGCATTTAATGCAGAGAAAACATACTTTTTTCTTAGCATTAATTTAGGCAGCCCTTATTCAAATGTTTTTGCTCCTCTGCTTTTATAAATTAACTAATCTAATTGTATTGTAAATATTTATCTTCCATAAATTAATGTGGAATCAAAATTAATTAGGTTGAAAAATATGAATTGCCATTCAATATCCCATTTAAACATATAACAAATTAACAGGATAATTTCTCTGTTCTGCTCTCTGCACGTGAAAGCTCGCCAGCGTAAACCTCCAGATATGGTTTCCTTGTTCTCAGTTGTCATTAAGCGCAGGCCTCTTTTGACAAGTTTTTGACACATTGCTCTTCCATCAGGTTCCTTACTTTCGATTGTGGAATGACAAGTCTATTTTGTGGCGGTGTGAAATGAACCATGTACTGCTACCGCTGTCTCATGTCTCATAATGGAAGGTTCACAGCATGGACAATTGGGAATTTCTCCAGGCAGGGGAAAAGCACTTATTTTCAACCCCTAGCTTTAATCAATCAAGGAGAAACTGGAAATCACTGTAAAGTAATGAATGTCAATTTATGTACATGCTATTGATTTTTAGGAATTTAATGCTCTGTTTCCCTATTTTATGTTGACCTCACGAAGCTTAAAGAGGAACACAAAAGGTGAATATTCTTGAGACAGAATTGTTTTTCCCCTGGAAATGGGAACAAAAGATTTTGTACCTTCTGTGTAAGGAAGGGGGATGGAAAAAAGGAGGGGGAAAAAAGAGGGGGTGTTTATCTGGAATTTAAGCCAAAGGGCTGTACCAAGTAAAGGGACTGAAGGAAACAGGGGCCCGTTATTAAATCCATTTGTTGCGAAATGGATAAAACCATTCTTGCAAGACACGTCCCAGTTGTTGTCGTCTTGGCATACCGAGGGTTCGGGTTATTAAAATTCACCCTTTGGTTAAATGCACCCTTGATTTACCATTCGTTATTTTTATATAAAGGGTGAAGGTATTGTTTTGAATAATTCACTGTTCATCTACCTTGTAGTTTGCATGCTTTGTGCTCCTTCATAACACGCTGACAGAGAGTGAGAGAGAGATTAGTAAACATGACCCCAGAAGACCTCTGTAAGTGCCTGTCTAGCATAACTTATTGGCTTCACTTTCTCTGCTCCGAGGATCGTTAGCTTCACTGGATACATTACACACCAGTTTTGCCATTGCTTATCTTCTCAAAGTTTACATCTCCCCGTTTTTTATTCCTAGATAAGAAACTCGGGCACTGTCAGTTCAAGTATACTCCCAGGAACTCGCCCTCTCCCCTGCAGAGGAAGAAAGCAATGACTTCAGAGATTAGATAATTTGAAGCTACGTTGCAAAGATCCATTCTCATAATGTTGTTTCTCTAGTTCCTAAGCATAAAAAACAATTCCAGTAAAAGACTGAATGTTATGCTGGTGTTTTAATCAGTTATAACATTCTGCTCCTACAGAAGCAGTAAGAAAACACATACAGAATGTTTTGTTCACTCAGAGGATTTCTTGTTGATCTCCACTGTATATTTGTACAAAAGATCTCAGGGGATTTCTCATGTTACTTCCCTGAATACACAGTAACAGGATTGCACAGGAAAAGTGCTGGTAGTAACAGTGTGCTCTTAAACAGCATATTCTTCTAGGGCTCTGACTGGTGCAAAAATTGAAGTCGGCTCTGAAAGACAGGTTTTTCCCCTCTTTGCAATAGTTTTGCAAATGAAATCACAATACTCCCTGAAATTACTAGTGCACTTGACTCCGCGATCAATTTACTCCATTTTCAATATAGACTTTGACAAGAATGATTTGTTTATGCTGTCACATGAATCAGTCTCAGTAAATTAGACCTGTCAAAGTTACTTTTTCTGCACAATACAGTTTGCTTTATTTTTGACACCTGTGCAGTTGGGAAAGCTATTGTAAATAGTGTGAAAACTTGAGTCAGAAGGTAAGCGATCTGCCTTGTATCCTATTCCCCGTATTGAAAATACATTTCAGCAGTCCACAGGAGTAATTTTTCCTTCATTTGGAATTGATAACTAGTAATAATGAAAATGTGATTTGAAGTGTGGGTTTTGAGTACCTGTGTGTACCCAATTACATATATAGTTCAAACTAATGCACCTGGGGGAGTATGCATGGAGCAGAGCTTCACACTGCAGAGGGATGTCACCTCACCACCAAATGTCAATGTAGTAATGTTACATCCTTTTTTAAATTGTTTTGCTTTTATCATTGCATCTTAGCTAAAACCAAGGTCTAGAATGTGTCCTGGGGTTCAGCTGGACCTTTTGCATAGTCTCAGCATCAGTGAGCCTTGGTAAAATCTTCTCTGAGGTGAGCTCCCTTCCTAGTTTGAGGTCCTGCTGCCCCTCACGTACTGGTGGATTTCTTGTGGACTTGTCCCAGGTGGAAGGAAAGGAGCAGCTCCGTACAAATGTGCCCAAGCTTGTTCTTTGCATGACCTGATACTGGTGGAACTCAGATCAAAACTGAACCTTGACACCGAACTCCACAGCATGCGTTGGGGTACTGAAGGAGAATAATCGCAATGATAATTTCTTACAATAACAAAACACCATTTAATCTGTTCATGGAAATTAGAGTTGGTTTACGGCATTAGCTACTATTAAGCCAAAAAAAAGGGGGGTCAACAAAAAGACCTCAGTTTTACCTGCATGACAAAGATTCTATCTGCCTGCCCTTCCAGTACCAGGGAAACTTTCGGTTTCATTTAGACTGATGCATGGTCACCTTGAGTTAAACCACAATGAACCCACTTTAAACCATAATAAAAGCACTGCCACTTCCAGTGATGTAGTTGGGTTGTTTTACATAACAGGCTTTGTTTAATCTGGAGCAGCCTTTTTACGTAGCCAGGCCCTTAGTGCTCATTAAAGCAATGGAGGGATGTCTGCTTAGATCAAGACTGAATTTTGCCCTTAAAGAAATCTTCCAAACTGAGGAGGAAAAAATGTAAAAATATTTAGGTACGACGAAATCAGTAACTGCTAAAGAAAAACAAGGCACAACAGTGAATGTCAGGGTGATCTGCTACTAATTAACTGAAGAACCAAATTTGACTCTCTGGTTCCTAACTCTGCTTCTTCCTTTCGATTCACCTGCATCTTTTCAATTTGAATGTTCTGCTAGAAAGTAAAGCACTCGGTGCTTAACACACCTTCATGATAGAGTTCATTTGATCCAGGCAGGTCCAACTGATAGCTGCTTCTCCCCAGAGCCTATTTACTTTGCTAGGATTATGATTTGCTGTTGTAATATTGGGATGTCAACAAAAGAAGCCAAAGACAAATGCTGTTGATTGATGGTACCCTATGTTTCTCCAAGAGGAGTGCTTTATCAACATCATAAAGGACCTTATCCTTTCCAAAAACAGGGTGGGTTTTGTGGCCGTGACAAACAGGAAGGGTTTTTATCATTAATATTGTAAGCAGTTTTGTAATCAGACATGTTTCTGTGGGTCTGAGCAACCCTTGATCCTTGTTTGAACTGTCTCTTTTTCTTTGAAAATATGCTGTAAAAACTGAAAGTAAAGAGTGAATATAGGATTAAAAAAAGGAAACACTTTTAGACTAACAGCATTGGTGGGGGCAATTATTGGTGCAGTTTTCCTCTTCTTCCCTCCAATTGGTGATTTCAGATAGTCAGTGATATTTTTTATTATTATTTTGAGAGTAAAAAAAAAGAAATCTGAGCTGAACAGTTATGTGTATTTTATAATATTTTGTTGCAAAAACTATCTCCATAATCAGTAAGCTGTCTTGCAAACTATAGCTTGTGTGAGTAGTTTTTACTTATATGAATAATCTCATTTACTTCCTTGGGGCAGGAATACTTAAGCAGTCTTGAAGAATATTTAAAAGATGAGGCTTTTGCTGGCAGTAGTTTTTAACTCGTACCATTCTGCTTCCTTTTCTGTCCTTTAATTAAAATATGCATGGGTCTGACCTCGGAATTAAGAGAGGCCGGATCTTGCTGTCTCCTACCGGTGTAACCCGTGCGCACCGGAGCAGCTGCAGTGATTCAGAATAAGGGTCACTCGTGTCAGTTAAACTTCGTTGGATTAAGCCCTTCCTTCAGTGTCAGGATATGTCGTGCTGTTGGTGTTGCTGCTGAAGTGTACTACACACATATCGGCTGGTGGATTTGACAGAGAGGGGCCGGACACCCTCCATAGTTGTCACTAGTTGTCCCAAGTGCACTATCAGTCCTGGATGACCCTGCCCAACCTCCACAAGACCCCTGCCATGGCCAGGAATCCCACTGCAACTCAGCACTGGGCTTCAGTCCCTGCCAGAGCTGCTGTGTAAGGATGCATGCCCTCAGCCCTGTTCCTGAATTGCCACTTGGATTTCCCCAATCGACCTTGGGCTCGCTGAGTAGACCCCCCCTTCTGCTGCTTCCCGACAGGGAGAGTCAGGGAGCTCCTTGGAAAATCTGTTATGATTTCTGTTTCACACCTTGAGGGAAGCCCAAAGAAGAAAATTGTATTAATATTTTTTGCAACAGCCATTAACTTCTGAAAGGTCATTTTTCCTAATAAGAAATTTACTATTCTCCTACCCCAGAGGATGTAGAACTGGCTCTTGTCCTTATCTTGCTGGTGGTGCTAAAGTTCCCTGATTACGAAACAACAACAAAAACCAAAAAAAACTCCAACTAACTAAAAGAAAACTGTTTGTACAGATTCCTTACTACAGGTCTGAGCTTGAGATCCTTGCTCAGGCAGAGTTCCTGCGGAGCCTGATGCTTCTCCAGCACACCTGGCCTCAAACAGTGGATGGGCTATTGAAGATTGCAGCTTATCAGTGCTAGGATCAACCTTTCCATTTTCAATCCACTCCAGACCCTTCCTCCTCACTGGCAATTACCACCCCACATCAATTCCTTTATCTCTCTGAGACATCCCTTCCTCGTGGTCTCTGGCAGCAGTCACTTGCCAACCTCTGCATCGTTATCTGCCCTGGGTCCCCCACTTCTTTCTTACGTAATGTAAGTGTTCCTTCTCCTGGGTATCCTTCTGGGTTTTTTTCTGGGACCCCAGCAGGTAAGTAGCAGTGAGGACTGAGGGAAGGTATTTCCCTGTCAGACCAGTCAGAACATGCAAACCTTGTTACCCAGAAAGCGTGTGTGCTCTCCCAGCGCCCCACGCACGCTCCTTACCTGTCAGCCACAGGCAACCCAAATAAATTGTCCTGTTGTCTGCATTCACATTCAACCCCTGGGCAACATGATGAGTGCATCTAGTCTAATATATGTGCACTATAGGCCTGATTTTTCTGTTAGTTTATGACCACCTGCTTTCCTGCAGCTGCATTTGATTTATAGGGTGTAATAACGTGGAAGTATTTTTTGTGCAGATGGTACAGCCTCTCACACCACTCGATAGGCCTTGTGCAGAAGGGGGAACGTGCTTTGAGATACTGTAGCTGTGAACAGTTACTGGTGAAGAAGTTATCCGTGCTTCTGTAGCTCTCCTTGGTTTAAAAAAAGAAAGACTACTAGTGCCAGGAGGTGTTACTCCCGGGCAGTGAGTCCTGTACAGCTATGGAGGTACAAAAGAACTTCACAGCAGTCATATCCATTGGCATCTGGGGAACAAATTCAGTGGTTAGTTACTGCAAAGCCCTGGTTTAGGGATTTGGTACATGTCCAGTGAATGTCCGAGAGGCATTTGGGGACTAGATTCTCAGCTGATACCCATCAGTTTACATCCAGCTGAAGCAGCAAATTGAAAAGTTGGGAAAAGCTGGCCCTTTGCTCTTCAGTTGATGATCGAAGGTGCAAGCTTTGATCAGCCAAAGTGTACACAATGAACTGCATCTTATAGACTTCTGACTTTGTGTTCTTGAATTTGTGCTGGTCATCTGCTGGGGGTCAGGTGAGCTAGGGAAGGAATTCACTGGTAGACTCAAGTCTACTCCTTACCCAATATGCAGGTATTAGGAGAGATTGCTAACTGATCCTCTTGGCTATGATTTTGGTGTTTTGATGCCAACAGAGAGAGAAATGTTCCTTCGTAGCCAATTCAGTGAGGTGCTGAGCCCTTCTTGTGAGGCTGTTAGCATCTCCAGGGAAGGTCGTGACAGCTGGGCATCTTGCAGGATTAAATCCAGAGTTAAACTTGGAGCCTGAGTTCTGGAAGCCGCAAGTTTGTGCATGGCTGTAGCTGCCATTGGGTGGCCCATGGAGAGAAGGGAAGAGGGTTTGTTAGGATTTGGGTACTGTATAGAGGAATGAGTGTGCACGCTGGGATGGGATTTAAAGCTTCAAACCAATTACATTTTTAATTGTTTCTTTTTTTTTCTGTTTGTTAGCAGTTGTGATTAACTACCCTAGGCCAATAGACAGCTAAAGCACATCCCCATGTAGGGACACCACATCCCTACTAGTTTTGGAAATTATTTGGAATTATCTCTAAAATATCCACAATGCAAAAAGACTGCATAGTTTGTTTACTGCTAACAATTTTCAGGGCAAATTGAGGATGTTTATTTTTCTAAACACATTTCACTGCAATTTTGAAATGATGGCTTTTTTTCCTTTACAACTAACAGTTTCAATATCCTCTGCTTCACAAGTGTTTGATCTAACCACAGTTGATGTTTAGCCATGGTAACACTTGGGATCTTTTTTTTTTTTTTCACGCCTGTTGCTTTTCTGCAATCCCCTCCCCGCACC
>VXBW01001766.1:1200758-1266279 GCA_013400375.1 Thinocorus orbignyianus
GATTGATTTGGAAATTATCCAAGTTGTCTCAGGAGTGGTATCAAATTCGCTTCGTTCTCTCCACACCTGACCCATTCTGGCTTCCTTTAACTGCTAAAACTAGCAAGGGCCCAGCCACGATGGGGGAAAAAAACACAAAAACGGAACACCCAAAACTAAACAAACAAGAAAATCTCATTACGTGTTATCCCTGTACAGTAAAGGTAGTTAATGGGGAATGGTATTTCAATGGATATATAGCAGGCTATGTTAAAATGGAAGTTACCAGTCAGGTTTCTTTTTATATCAGATCATATTTAAGAAAGAGGAAGAAAAGAAATAGGCATTTGTAGAATAGCTGTACCTACCTGTGCACCCCTCTCTCTGTACCCAGCTGTTTATACCCCTTTACTCATGCAATAATAAAAAAACCCAAACCTTTTCCATACTGACACTTTAAAACATGCACTGTGGTTCAATCTGATATTTCATGTAATAATCAAACCAATTCCCCTGCTAATAACTACACACACATTTGTGCATCAGTTCTTTAAATACCCGACCTCTGGGAAATTGGCCCTGGGTTGGAGCAGGAGGTACTCAGGCTGAGCATACAATGAGTTTAAATGGAATAAGCTAATTTGTCACTGTTTTGTTATGATTGAATATATGTGTTTAGAATGAAATTTAATTTAAATCCAATTTGTAACATCTCTGTGGGTGGGACAAAGGGAAAAAAACCCAAAGGATATATTAACTGGATACTGTACTGTGAATGTAATGGGACTTCTGAGTTTAATGTTCAATTAAAAAGCCCTGCATGTTCTTATGACTGTTTACAGGGGTGGGTTTGGGGGAGATTTATGTTACAAAAAAACCTGTGTACAACCCTCTCTTTGTCACCGACTCGTGCAAAGTCTTTACCTGGTACAGTTAAGCCATCTGTTATTCTTGAAGGAAAATTCAGTTGCAGAGGTATCAAGAGATAAAATGAGAATTTTTATCTAAGCATTTTCCAGAGTTGCCATGTTGGTTTTTTACTTCAGAAAATGAAGATGAATTAGTATAACTGGCTGTTGTGTTTTGATATGAACCAGAAGAATCTAAGTGGAATAAACAAGCGTGAGCCTTGCGAGGGCTGATTAGTCACAGGCGGCAGGCGCTGGCAGCCCGTGCCAGGCTGTGGACGCGCACCCAGCACCGCGGCCATCCTGCGCTGCCAGGGGCTCAGCTCTGCCTGCCGTGCCCAGCTTCACCTCCTCTGCCCACCTCCTCCTTCTGCTTTAAAGGGACTTGGGGAACATGATAAGTGGTAGGGGGAAAAGCAGCTTTTTCCTGCTGGTTGGTGTGGACGGGCAGTTTATCTGGGGCATCAGAGTTTCTAGTTGGGGTCCCACACTGGTACAAGTCAGGATTGCTCAGTGGGCTTCAGTGCAACGACTCTACACTGAATATATATGCATATATATATATATATATATATACACAAATATATATTATTTTTTTCAGGATGTTTAAAGAAGGTTCAGAACATGATCCTAAACCAGGAAGAGACAGGGAGTGTAAAGTCAGGAGGGAGAGAGGAAGGGGTGGGCAGGCAGAGACTCACCATTCTTTATAGGGGGGATAAACAGCATGGATCAAAGCTATCTAAGTTTGAGTATACTGGCATTCATTAGTCCATATCACCTTTGCATTGTTTATTTAACCTTCAGTGTCTGTATCAAATATATCCTTTATATAAACACTATTGGTAGAGAGATATATAAACATATACCTATAACAGAACCTGCAAAGACAGGTTATTTATTACAGGCCCTTAAAATACAGACAAATAACTAAACACTTTGTTGCTTATACAGTATGTTCTTCAATTTGCATGTTATTTACCTAATATTAAGTAAGGACTTATTGCAAGCTCTCAAAACAGATATATCCCTATTTGGGTAATTAATACTAATCTTGCAAACACGTTAACAGCACTGAGACAGTAACAGCTATCTTAGGAGCTGTTACAGTCCATCTTGTAAATCCTGTCTTAGTGCATGGATTAGTTCATGCTCATTCGGAGATGTGAGAATCTGCGGTGTCAATCCTGGTGCTGTGCATGGGAGCCAAGTCTGTAGGGATCTCTTCCTCTCCAGATTTTGAGGATTTTTGAGTGCAGCTCTAACAGTCCACTGAAGCGTGTGCACGTGTGGGCGAGTCAGACACACACACAGAAAAAACACCTGCGATTTTCAGCTACTTCAGTGTTTTCCATTGTATTTTATTGGCATTAGGAATAACAAAACTAAGCCTTTATACTGAATTTTTAGCAGTTAATAGAAAAAGATAAGAACCCCCCTTTTAAAAATGTTGTTTATTAAAGTAAACAAATAATATTATTGAAGATAGGTTTTGTTGTTTGGAGGAAGTGGAGTGTTGTTGGGTTTGGTTTTTTTTAAGTCTCAAAAACCTGCAAGCATGATGTTTTCCCTCAGAACTAAGTATGCTCTCAGGCTGTGACCTCCAGAAATTACTTCCATAAAGGGAATGCTGGCTGAAATGACTGTAACCATGATTTTACTGTAATAACTTGCAGAATAGAGATGGTGCAGGAAGTGTGATGGTTTCATAAACATTCACTCATGGCTTTTAAAATTACTTTTGTGCCTAGGTAGTAGGACCAACCTGCTCTATCTTCCATATGTATTTTTATATTTGGCCATCCATAAGAACTATATTATCCTGTCTCTGAGTGGGAAGTGAATGGTATCTCCTGCCAGCATTGCCTACACTGGCTGTGCGACACCCTCACGCAGCAACTGATGTTACCTGCTGTCTATGCCTGCATTAAACTTCCTAGAAATAAAAGAACAAACTTATGGCTGCAAAGAGGAGTCTTTTGGGTACAGACTATGTTAACAATTTTAATTGGAATTAATAAAGAAAACAGACAGAATATACACACAAAGAGAAAAGGCACAATGGCACAGTATTGATTGAAACTGAATGGATTCTGTTCACGTAACCAAATTATCTCAAAAGTAACTTAGGCCCACATTCAAAGTCATGTAAAAGCCAGAGTGATTGTGACTCCAGACCCACTTTCTGAGATCTGAAATATCAGGTTGCTTCAAGCACTGCAATAAATATTTACAGTCTTGATTGGTTTGAAACTTGGCTTATCATATATTTACTGGGACGAGAAACATTCTTACTTTGATTGACTGTATACAGCATCTTCTGGCAGTCTCTCTTAGAAATGAGTGTTCCTTCAGTTTTTATACTCTTTCCTCTTTATCTGCACTGTCAGATCAGTGTTTGTAGTGGCACAAAAGGGGATATGCTTTGGATAGTCCAACTTTCATTATACTGGCGCCCAGTGATGCAGGGGTGGATTTCACTTCATCATGGGAGAGTTACTGTAATTGTCTCTGAGCTTCATTAGCTGTCAGTCCTCCCCTCTGTGTCTGACATGTCGAAACCCAGAGACAAGCTGCTAATTTCTTGTTGAAAGCAGCCACAGTCTCTAGAGCTTGAAAAGATATACAAGCTCCTTCCTTTTATGCTAACACACCTGACAAGTGCCAAGTGCTCTTACCTCTCAGTGAAATCTGAAATCAATAGGTTTTGTGGGTGCTCAGAGCTCTCCACTGGCTCTTTTAAAGACAGAGACCAGGGTGCTTGAGCTGGACTGGGTTTGGGGGAATTCTTCACATCCATCTGTGACTCTGCCACGTGCATCCCATTCGACCTTGAGCACGTCACCTAGCCTACCTCCTCCTCAGCTCCTTGATCTCAAAATAAACCCTGTAGCTTTTTGGACCTAACAAGGCTGCCATGAAGATTAATTCCTGAGTATCAGGAATGTGTTCAGGTGTTATGGTCATGGTTATTTTACAGAATAATGTCATGAATAACATTTGGATCTTCAAGCTGTTCATATTGAGTAATTCATGTTGAGTAGTCCATGCTGCATCTGTCCTGACTCCACATCTGGCCAAGATTTAGGTTCTGCCCAGCCCACGGTCTTATTTTCCCAAGAGAGAAACTCAAGAGCCCGTGTTGGAACAGAACCATGATGTGTGGTGTGTGAGGGTGCACCACAGAATACGTCTGCCCTACAGCTGTAAGATGAGATGCTGTGCTAGATCTCCAAGACATGCAGCACAGTTTATCTTCTCCTGAAGATTCTCTCTCTGGAGGCACCTTAGCAGCTTTGTTATTCCAGACCTCGGTGGATTCAGAGCAGTTTTGGGGTAATTCTCTGAAGGCTGTGGTTTCTGCCTACATGGTTGCCTTCAGCAGCAACATGATAAGCAGCAGCTTGTGGCACCATCACACCCTCCCACGCTGGGGATGACTAGAATGTGCAGTTGTCTTCCTTGTTTCCCAAACTAGTACATGATTTTATAGCCCCTGGATCCTGCGCTGATCCCGGACAGGCTTGCGGATCTCACACACTGTTATGAAGGAGGAAACCCTGAGAAATGCTAAATGTCTACAACTTAAGCGGAGTTGCTAGTGAATCTCAGCTCTCAGAATGGCATCTGTTCTTTCATTAAAGAATGATATAAGCAGCCATTTTGCATTTAAAGAAGAATGTTGATTTTTTTGGTGTGGATGGCATTGGCCAAGAATATTGTCTAAACACGCAGATGTTTACCTATTACTGTGATTGCTTTCTGCAGTTTTGGAGCTGTTATTTTTAGCTCTTCATTTCTGCAGCAAGACCTTTTGGCATCCTTGTGGAACAGGAGCAGTGTCCTGATTTAGCACAGCTCCATGATCCTGACATTGTATAACTGAAGGAAGGAAATAGCTCCCTTGGTACGTACTTTTACTGTAAGCGGCATAGGGATATTTGTTGAGATTCATTGAGGAGTAGAGGATGTAAAGAGCTATGGACTACTGTAGCTTTCCTGCAGAGGACAAGGGTATGGAGGCTCCAAGGGAAACAGACAACCTTTTTAATTCTCATAATGCCTAGTCTTCTTTGCTACCAAGATGAGCAAAGCAGTAAATATCCAGCAAAGGATGTTGATTTGCATGCACAGCAATTGTTGGAATAAAAATCAGTTCAGACCCCAGTGACTCTTGCCAGCCCTTGTTATGGCTGTAGAGATGTGAATGCACAGAAAGTAAATAATACTTGCAATGTGACTTAAAATTCAAGCTACCCATCAGATTGTAACTCCAAATAGATCGTCCTCTTTTCCAGAAAGAACTGGAAAGTTTCCACAGGAGAAGAGAGGCAGCAGGGAAGCAGGACCTGTGGAACTGTACTTGTGTGAGGAGCAGTAGCAACAGCCCTGAGATGCTGCTGGCATTTTGTTTTGTTGTTAAGTAACAAAGATCTATTGCAGAGCAAAACAAAATGAGAAGTCTGTGTTGCAGTGTAGATGCTAGTCTTGCATTAATAAAACAATAAATGGAATTAATAATTTATCCATGGCTGGTTTTACTTTTTGGGTGGGTTGTTTGGGTTTTTTTTAAAAACAGTAGTAGAGGGATATTTCCATTCAAACTGAACTGGAGTGAAATTACTTCCACCATAGATAAAAACATATTCAGGCGAGCGGCATGCTTTCCCCTCAAAGCTAACTGCAATCCCAATTAACACTTCTCGAAACTGAATTTATTTTTTCCCCCTACTTCCTAATGAGGTTTTTTCCTCCCTGCTGTCTTGATACAAAGCTTTATGCCGTATGAGTGTGTTCATATGGTGCTTGAGTGCGTTATCTGACCTTGATTGGTGTTTTGGGAGCCAGTTAAATAGATTACATAGAGGTTACCTTGACAACTGTCTTTGCTGATTTAGCAATGCAGTTCATTCTTGGGCACAAGACTCTCAGCAACTGTGGAATTCCACTGACTTCATATTAATCATTAACACAATGTTCTGGGGAGGCTCTGCCGAGCTAGCAATAAGGACTGTATTGAAATTATTTTTTTTACTGGCTAAATGTTATAGACCAAGATATGTTTACAGTATGAAATGTTGTTCACAGTCATAAAATGAAAATATATGTTCCTGTTTATTTTTTCTCTCTCTTCTAGTTTCAACAATAATATTGGAATAATAAATCTCCTATCATGTCTGATGGGAAAAGATGGTCTTTTAAATGAAACTCTTTCCTTAACATTGATCTTACACCGTACCTTCTCTTAGGTTTGTGCTGTAACCTCGCAGGCATGACAGATAGTTAAATTCAGTGTGCAAAAGCTTATGCGCCTGGAATCTGATCTCTATTAACTTCAAGGAGATTGCTTCTGATTTACATTAGTGTTACATATCGGTCAGAATCTGGCCCTTTCCAAAGGATGTTTGAAGAAAAGACAGCCACTTCCTTTTCCAAAACTGTTGTCCAAAATCGTTTACGATAGCCTTAACATTAAAGATAGTATGTAATCAGGGCTTTGTCTTTAGAATAAGAGTTTTTACTTTGAAGTACCTGGCTTAATCAGATTTTTTGCAGGAGGATGTCAAGATTCTGGGGCTGTATTTTGCAGAAGATTGGAAAGCTTGTCAAAATTAGAAGTTGTTTTTTATGTATTAAGTATGAAAATGAATAATGTAGTCAGAGCAGGGGCCACCATTTTTTTTCTTCTGATGTGATATCCCGTGTCTCTCATAATGTCTTGTCCGCCCTCCGCATTTTCCATCTGCAGTGTTGTTCTGCAAATCCAACTGGGTTTTGGGTCAAAAATGCATTACCGTCATACAAAATGTCAGGTACAAAGCCAGCAAAGAACACACTTGAGGTCTATGTCACATATGGATTTTGCATGTGGAGGGAGACTGCATGGAATTTATGGGTAGACATGTTAGCTAAATATTTTTGCTACTGCTATCAGGTAATAAATTACTAACTGTTGGGTTTTTTTTTAACTCACATCATTAGGCTTCAGAGTCAGACCACTACAAATAAAGACAGTCATTTTCACTTCCTGGAGCAGTTGTTTGCAAATTCAGAAGGAATTATTCACAGTGTCTTCAGCTCTTGATTTGAAGTTAGTGTTTGTTCAGTTTGAGAAATATTTTCTTTCAACTGAAATTTTACTGCAGAATAATTTTCCCCGGGTCCATTCTTTCCCCAGTTGTTTCATTCTCATGGCAGGTTGGTGCTGGGCCAGTACCATGTTTGTTGTCTGGGGTGAGGTCAGCGCACACATTGCTGTGCCAGGCGCTGCTGTGAGCTGACCAAGGAGCCCATGGCCACCACAGCTACTGAGGACTTTTCTCAGGTGTTTTCCACAGAGAACACTAGAAATAATTTGAACCTTTCTCTCAAGCAGTGCCTGGGAACGATCTCATGCACTGTCTACGGTCAGCAAGAATCTTTCACTCACTTCAAAGCAGAGGACTCCACTTGGCCATGCAGAGAGAAAGATCTGTCTAAGCAGACTTCATATTTTTGGGAAGCAGGTATCTACTACCCTTCCATAAATGGCTTAGTGAGACATTATAGCTGCCTTTGCTGTACTTCTGATTCTGTGTCCCTCATGCTGCCTTTGGCATGCTGATAACATTTGAGACAAAACATCGGATGCGTCAGTGGAAGAGTCAGTAGAAACTGGATTGTGTGGCTGAGTTACTGTACCCAAATACCAGCCTTCCCCAGTCCCTTGCAGCAGAGCTCTCCTGCGTGTCAAACTCAGGATTTCTTAGCACAAAAATATACAGGTCTGCAGTTGGAGCCTAATTTCAGACAGGCACCAAAGTGTCTCCGATAGCATATACTTACATTTATTTTTTTTGCTGGTGCAAGTAAGATGGGAATCAGTCTGAAGCAGGCCGGTGTGGCTTGCTGGAAGATTTTCAGAAGAATCCCCAAATCCTTCACTGCAAGTGTGAGTGGAATTGCTTACGGATTGCTTAAGGAAAGGAGCAAAACTATGTTACTAGAGATTTTAATCTGTCACTTTAAAAGATAGTGAATGTTTCCAATATATGCTCTAGGCTGTTTCACAATTGGCAGAGGTGATTTATTTTGGAGACATGTAACCCTGCAAGAATTCAGAAGAAACACACTTGGGGCTTCTGATTTTAAGTTACGTGGTACAGATGGTGGAGATTTCCTTGATACAGTTTCTCTCTTCTTGCTTATAATATCTGGGTTTGAATATGGCACACAGTGGTGCCCAGTTGCCAGCCACTCGGTTATGTGGGGCTGTGTTATTGTTCCTCCTGGAGAAGGACATGGAATAGTCAAAGTGAAAACAGAGAGAGGGTTGGTGGTTCTATTTTTATTTTTTTTATTGCAACTAGGACAAAACATAGGTTTTATCAAAGGAACCTGCAAGTATGAAATATCTAACTTTTACATTTTGTAGGAATGGAGTTTCCAACTATCTTTCACTCCTTTGAAAATCCAAAGATCAAAAAAAGTCTTGTTTTAGCACAAGTCCTATTGCAGAGTGCTTTTAGCCCTGTGACATTTTTACATCCCTGCACTCATTCCTGCAAGCTGTGACCTCATGTGATCAGAATCAAACTCGTTGCTCATGTCTGATACCGAAGGAAAACCAGGGAGATACTTTTGTCTTTCATGATCAATAAATATCTCCCTTGTTCATACATGAATCTTCCGTGTAGGGCTGGTGGCCCTATGTACTGATAATTCCACATTTCAGCGTTTATAGGAAAAAGGTGTTTCATAAATACCAAATTTCCACTGGTAACAATTTCAAGAAAATATAATCTGATGCCAGGTATCTATGCGTATCAGAGCTTAATGACTAGTCAAGAGAAACATCTAGGAGGACATCTGGGATGTATCTGTGCTGTAGCCGTTTAACCAACGTAGTCAGAAGTTTCAAGGCAGTGTCCATCTGGGCCGGAGAAAATTTTTGCAAGATTACTTGCTACAGTTTGAGGTCTACAGACCACCTCCTGAGATTAAGGGATGTTTATAACTTTTAAATTTCTGCAGAGGAACAAAAAAAAGCAGAAACTTTCACAGACTCTGATATTGTAAGCCACTTATTGATTGCCAGGAGGAGGTTTTAACTACATATTATAGAAAGGTCGTTAAATTCTGAACAGCAGCAGTATGGTATATTCTCACAGGAGGCGGTCAAAACTATCAGTACTGAAGCTGTGCAAAGAGTTAAATAAGGATTTCTCCGGGCTGATGAAGCAAGTGGCTCTGGAACCTATTAATTTTTTTCCCAGAGAATACTCCTGTGGTATTAGGGCATGGTTCCTTATGGGCTTTGGACTGGAACAAAAGGCATGTTTAGATGCTGAAGGCTGCTCTAACTTATGCTTGGGGACTCTCTAGCAATTAGCTTGGGATCAGGGGATTTCAAAAGTCACCTTTGCACCTCCTGTTTTTCACTGGAGTGTGCATTTTTATCCTGTATCCCAGATCATACCAGGGCAGGTGACTAGAGCAGTAATTTACTGCATTACTTTTACCTACACACCAATAAATAGAAAACATTTTGTATTTTTTTAGAGATTTATTCTTTTGAAATAACTCCAGAATTTAGTATTTGTACAATATTTGTCTGGGAGGAGAACACCTTTGCAGGCTTTGGCTGTTATGTATGTTTTTCTAAAGATCCTTAATGGAACAAGGTAATTCCACCTGTGTGTCATCATTCAATGTAAGGGTAAAGTTGTCAACAGATTGTGCAGGGAGATGAGCACTCTGGTTCGCTTCATATTAAAGTGAAATATATGTGTGTTATTTCCTTACATGTCACCTGGAAGGTTTCCCCTGAGTATTGCCAAGTCATGCAATTAACACTGCTGAATTCCCCAAGAGAGTCTGTGCTTCTCGTTTTCAACCCACGCTAAGACAGTGATTTCAACCCCAGATCAGCTTCAGTATTGAGTAACAGTCAAGAACAGGAAACTAGAAAACTTGTATATGTGTCTGTATGGCAAAGGCTTTGCTAAAGCAAGACAAAGCACCAGCTTAGAATGAAGAATGATTTCTCTGTCTTCCCTTTATTTTTATATTTTTTTTATGGGGGTGAAGAAATGAGAAAGAATTGTACTCTGAGGTCAAGGTTGAAGACTTTGTAATGCAAAACAACAAAGCCTGACTGATAATCTACAGAGCACCTGCCCCGAGGATAAACAAACAGTTCACTTTTTAGTGCTTTCAAGTATGGTACGAGCAAAATAGCATGAGCAAAAGATTCTTTTGAACTTTCAGAAAAGGAAAAATGGAAACCTTACGAACAAACAAAATTATATTTTATATCCTGTGATGGATTTTCTGATTAATAGAAGCTGCAGCATGCAAATCAAATTGATCAAAATCAACCATGTGGTTGGATACAAGATGAGAAGCTGTTCTCCTAGATTTTACCAGCTCATTCTTGAGCTTAAGTTTGTCTTCCATGCAATCCTGGGCTGCCCCATGCCTTGCTGATGGCAGGAGCACACTCCTTACCTCATGAAACAGGCCTGCCCTCAGTCCCTCACAGCCTTTGTTTCACCCTGATAAGTGTTCCAAATTCTAATCCATGAGTCAGCTCTGCACTGATATTTTTGGTCAGGGTGTACCTGTTGCTGAAAATTCATTCCCTGATCCTTTGGGCAGTGCCAGCATGTACAAACTGTAACCCGGGTTTGTCCCATTGCTTTAATTTTTCTGAGTTGACTGAACAAGGTGTTAAAGATCTGATTCTCTCGTACCCGCTTTCCCCTGAGCAGGGTGATTTTTCTGAAAAGCATCACTAGTTGTTATTCTTTAATACCTTTTTATGTACTCCAGAACTTTTTACAGCACCTAGCCTGAATAATCACAATTTTGGATGCTGCTATTCTAAACTCTTCCTTTAGTATCGGAGTTCATAGAATCATAGAATCATAGAATGGTTAGAGTTGGAAGGGACCTCAAAGATCATCAAGTTCCAACCCCCCTGCCATGGGCAGGGACACCTCCCACTAGAGCAGGTTGCTCAAAGCCCCATCCAGCCTGGCCTTGAACACTTCCAGGGATGGGGCAGCCACACAGCATACCCACATCCTGATCATCCCACTGATTTGCATGACCCTCTTTTGGATTACAGTCTGTTGTTCAAACATGATGTTGGTGAGACTCCAGGAGAAGTCTTACATGATCCCTGCTTTGTGCATGGCATCTCCAGCCTTTGTGAAAATGTTATCTGGGATAGTCCTTCAAGGAGAAATCTTCCCTTTTGAATCTGGGACTTTGGTCTCCTAGCACAAGCACTGAGCAAATGGGCTTCTGACAACTTTAATTTTGCTTCAGATGATATTCTGATATATATTGAAATGAAAAAGAATGTGGAGAGAGGGTACATTGACACACTGAACAACAGACCTTTAACCAAGAGCGTATGGTTAAGCATGGGTAGTAGGCTATATATTGTTGAAACATGGGCAAACAGAAAGCCTCAGAAGTTCACATCAGGCTGAGCAGCAACAGCTGAGTCCAACAGACAGACAAGCCTGTGGGTGTCCTGAGAGCTCTTACTAACTACAGCCGGGCTCTATCTTGATCCCATTGGAAGTCCCTAACAAAACTCCTATTTATTTCCATTGCTGCACAAATTGGCTCATGTGATTATGTCAAGATTTATTTGATAATCCGAGGCATAATAGAAACATCTATATGCAAAGAAATTGTGCCTGTTTATGGTTTTCCTCTGGGTTCTATTTTCTCTAGAATCAAACTCCCAGTTCCTGCTTCATGATGAATCTAAGTCTTCAGTTTAGCTTCACTTCTGTTAGCACCACAGAGAAATCTCTGACAAGACAGATGTCTGCAGCCACCAGAAGCCTTAAATTGAACACCTAAAAATAGAAAGCTACAGAATTTATAAATATTTTTGCAAATCAACCTTTTATAACTACCCTCCTTTTGTAGCAGTGGAAGTTAGCATTGAAATCCAAGTATATTTCAGCAGAAGAGAAAGCTGACCTAGCAGCCCAAGAAATTCTGCAGAGTTCTGCAAATTGCAGGAGGCCCAGGGAAGGAAATCACTGCATGCCAAATTTTCCCACTGATTTCTATTGTCTCTACTTATCACATGTAACACTAGGAATTCGTTGTGGAGCGCCGCATCTTCCCCACAGTTCTTACCTAGCTAATAGCTTGATTATATTTTATGACTTTGTATTCTCATTCCACATAATTTACTCTTGAGTTAGAAAATACGTCTATCCCCAGAGAAACATCTAGCTCTTTGTTCTCTGTTCACAAATTAGTTTGGAGAAGGATCGACCGGTAGTGTAGAAAGCCTGTATTAGATCTGCTGAGATCTCTTCCTATTCAGATTTGCTTTCCGTTGCCGGAGGCTACTCTTGATATTTATTTGGAATGAAATATTGTTCATCCCCATAACAAAGAGACAGTTGGTTCCATTCAGTACTTCCATGAACCTCAGACAGTGTTTATATAGTGTCTATTCAAAACACGCCAGCTATTTCTTACCATAATGTAGTTTCTCTGACCATGGGCTGGGCTTCTGTTTTATCAGAGGGCTTCTTGTTTACCTGGCATCTTTTTTTGTTCCTTTATATCTTTCTCTGTGCAATCATTTCCTAAACTGACTAGGTAAATATGATTATGAAGAACTGCAATAAGTTCTTCCAAAGGCTCACCTCTCTCCCCCTTTCTCCCAGATCAGCTTTGAATACCCCCACGGAACTGCTCACAAACCCCAGCGCTCCCTTCTCTGCTGTCCTGATGCCAGCGTGTGGCCATTGCTGTGGGGCCCATCAGCAAGTCACTATGGATGATTTCCATCCATATGTGATGTCTCTGTCTCAGTGAACCTCCACGTGGGGACTTCTGTCCTCTCTTGCGTATCCCCTAATCCATTCCTTTCTGGTTTCACCTTGCTACTGGAGTGATCTGCATCAGACAGAAACAAAGTCAGGGGACTTTTATTAATAGAAAGTTGCTCATTGCCTCGTAATTTCTCCTTCCAGGGGATGTCTTTGCTGTTGAATACATTGCTTAAGGTTGGTCTGTACTACAAAGACTTTGCCAGGGATGTCAAACCAGAAAAAGTTTGTTGAGAAGGATTGAGTTCTGTGTGTGAAAACCACCTGTATTGATAACCAAGCTTCTCTAATTATTGAAGCCATACTGCAGAAGATTTCTTTTGCTGCTCTAAATTGTGCCAGCCCAGGTGAATTCCTTTCTATTTTGGCAAAATACTGCCTATGCAATGCTTTTGTAGGTTAAAGTGATCCCTTATAGGGGATATTTTTTGAACCAGGTGAATTCTTTCTATCGGCCTGCTGTGAATATCGATGGAAATCTAACTTGGGTCATAGCAAAGCCTTTGGTTTAACCTGCAGGGGCGGGAAGATGAGAGGAAAAAGTCAAGAGGCACCTCTACTGAACTTAAATCCCAAGCTCTGCAGACAAAAAAGCCCCGAGCAGATCTCAGTGTGCCTAATCCAGCTAAGTAACTCACATACATCTATCAACTATGGCCAGAGTGTGTGTGCATGGACAGTACGTATCCTTCCTCTGCTGGGTGTTGAGGTCACCATGGACAAGACGTATTAGGTATTTTCTTATGTTTATGCAGCCGCTTGATTCCATAGGCCCAGCTGCACAGCTGCTCTAGATTAATGCCGATGCACCTGTTTATACCAGCTGACAGCCTAGCCCAGCCTTCACTAAGTGCTATTTATTATTTTATTTTGTTTGCTGGAGTGACAATAGAAATGACATTGATACACAGGTCAATTCAATCCCACTGACATAGCCTCAAGGAGGGGGATATATTTATTTTTCTTATTTTTCCCTTTTCCCAAGAGCATCTCCTTTACAGCTTTATTTTTTTGTTAATGTTTATTTAATAAGATCCACACATTGGCAGTCTCATAAGCTCGTTATTTTATGTATCTCTCAATTTCGTTAGCTTTATTAATCATCATGGTACTTGATGTTGCTAGCATGAAAAATGCACTGTAAGAATAAATAATCATTATTATCAAAGTGCTTTCATAAAAATGATCTGTAGGATTAAATCCTTATTAGAACAGCATTATTAGTCATGATGATGATGATTATTATATATTAATTAGTAGTACCAAGACAGTGCAGCTTTCAGAATTATATTTACCAATGTCAGTTAAATACAAAGATTTAAAATTTTAGTAGATTCAGTGGTTTAGGACATGGTTTAGGACATTATAGTTACTATTATTTATTCAGCTCAATACTTGTGCACAGTGCTGTGCACAGCAGAACTTGCTGCCTGAAACACATACTTTAGGAAAAGGCAAAGAAATAGCTGCATTAGAATAGGACTTATTTTCTTAATTCTGGAGTCCAGGAGTTCTGTGTTGTTTATAGCTCTGCCACTTCCTGTGTCTATTAAACTTTGTGCTTTGTCATTCATTTCTTTCTCTGCCTCAGTGTATTGTTGTGCATAAACTATGTTGCGTTAATTAATCTGCGTAAAGCTTTTTGAATTATAGGTACCATATAAGAATGGAACATTTTTTACATACCTGAGAAGAAGCTCTAGTTGACATGGATTGCCAAATTACATGGCTGTGTATTTTTTGTTGATGTGTTGCCTGTTTGGTTGATGTAACTGTGAGGTGACATGATGGGCAGATTGTATACGGCATACTTCTCTCTTTTTCTTTTATCTGAAATGATACTATTACTCCTTCCCTTTGATGCAGTCACCTAGTCAGGCTTCAGGAGACAGAGGATGAGAAAAGACTGACAAATAAAATATTGTTATGGCAGGTGTCATCAGATGGTGCTGTTATATAAAGTCTTCCAAGTTCTTTTTTTCCTCACCTTATTATGTGAGCAAATGTTCAGTCTTGGGAAGACACATTGTGTTTGTAAATTTTCTTTTGCAAGGTCCTGGACAGAGAAAGTCAAATAAATAATTTGTTTTGTTGCCTCAGCCTCTGGATGGAGTCATTCTAGAGACAGTTACTCCCCGAGAGACAGGCATTACTACTTGGTTAAAATTCCTGAACAAAGCCATTGCCCTGCTGTTGCCACCTCTTTTCCATGTCTAATTTTGCTTGTTGCCTTCCCTCTTTATGCCATGCCTCAAATTAAGCATCCCAGGTTTTTAAGAGCAAAACCTCTGCATTAAATACAGAAACCCAACTTAGGCAGGAACTCTGCCTGCGAAGCAGGAGGCAGGCTGGGCACTTAGCAATGGCAGTCCCAGGAGGCAGATTACTGAAGGGGAGGGAGGGAGTCAGGAGGAGATGCCCTGGGGAAGGACAGCCTTTCAGTCCAGCCTCTGAGTGCAGAGGTGTCACCTTGGATTCTGAAATTTCTCTTGGGGGTAGGTACCCAAAAGAAGTTGGCTCTTCCCTAACAAAACAGAATAAGGGAGAGACCCTTTCTTTTTTCTTCTGCTTAATTGGGCGTCTTCTATGAAGTGGGAAGCTGAGTGTCCCTCTTTCGAACTTAGCATATGGAATTAAATTTAGGTCTCCTGTGCCTCAGAAAAGCCTCTGCCCACCAGGCTTTTTGAGCGCTGTGGGCTCTTTCAGTGACACTGCTCCAGTTTGCATACCCAGCGAAATACCAGTGGTTGAAAGAATTACTTGATGAGATGTTCTGACTTTGTCATCTGCCATGTGAGTGATGCAACCATTGGTGTACAGGACCTTCCACTTGTAACTTTCCTGTCATGAGAAGAGCCCGATGCTCTTAAGAGATGGAAGAAATCTGGGTTGAGGTCCCCATCCAAGTGAGGCAAAGCAGGGTTTAACCAGAGTGGGTTTTTGCCAGTTGCAGGCAAATATCCTACAACGTGGGGTTTAGTACATGTTTTAAAGGTATCTTTGAACTGGTCTCTGTTGGTTAGCAAACAGGAGATCCTAAGGTCTGCTGTGCTGAGTAACTTGGTCTAGATTCTCATCATTAGTGTGCCACAGGGGGCTTGATGTATTATGGACATAATGGCTCTTCCTTTAAAAGCACCAAACTCCTCCTGAACTCAGGGCATTTTGGGGAATGCAAGGAATGCAGGAGCAGGCTGCTGAGAGTGACAGCTCCTCATTGCAGCAGCCTGAACTTTTTGCTTGGCTGCCCTATTTAAAATGAGTACCAGTGGAGCAATAGATTGGCATCTTGATATGTGTTTAAAAAAAAAACCTCCACACTTAGGTTATACAGTAGCAAAGTGATTTTTGTAAATCTCTGGAATTAATAACTACAGCTATTTGAGAAGAGAAACAGTATCATTCATACTGAAAAATATTCTCTTCCCTCCCACAGGGGAAGCCTGTGTAGGTGTGGAGCTGTAGTCTGGGAAATTAAAAAATGCAAATTAAAAAATGCAAATGTAAAAGAGAGGCATTGCTCGCTGCAGTGCTCTAAGGGTTTTCTTGAATAGCAGCAAATTAAAGAAATGCTATGTAATCAAAGTTTATATCAAGCCTATGAAAGAAAAGCAGCATTATCTCTAAATATAGTGATAGTGCTCTCTGCTCCTGATCTTTTACATTGTGTACATATTACCAGTAAATTGCAAAGCTACTGTATTATAGTTTTCAACAAGTCCTTGAAGAAAATGCATATTAGCTTTTTATATGCCACTTTATTCTGTTGTATTAAAACATTATGATTAGGACGGAAAGGGTAGATGGGCTAGTATTTTTTCAACTCAGTTCATTCAAGTTTCTTTGCTCCGTTTCCATTTGCTACTCAGTACCAATGAGGGCTTCCCAACTGCAGCCGTCCTCTGCTGACGTTAATACAGTTCAATCACAGGAGCTGCATTAACTGTCTATAAGTTTAGGTAGTAGATATTTTCTGTCTTTCACATCCCCTCTCAATTTATCCACATATAACCCCATATGCTTACTTTTCTCAGCTTCACATCAACCTTTTTTGTGGCCCATTCACAATGTTTCCCACAAAAAGCCAACACAGGCCACCCAGGGAAAATAAATGCTTATGCATATATCAACTGTTCAGCATTTCAAGGACAATACATTATGAGAAGGAATGCTTGTAAGGTAGATAGGATGATGCTGTGGTATCCCTGACCACAGTAAAAGAATAGATATCAGAATCATAAGTTAAAAGTGTCTTCCAAATTCTATATTGATTAGAAACAGGGATAGATCTCCATTATTTTCTGAGTCCTGCTGCCTTAAACTGACTTTCCAGATGGCTGCTTAAGGACTTCCCAGCATAAGGGTACCCTGGGCAATGGCCAAATGGTTTAACGGTGCAGGGAGTGGGCAATGTGGCTGAGAAAAAGGAGAGAGAATCAGGCAAATGGTGCATCCTAGCAACATCCAGGTAACCTGTTGGTCTCCAAGGCAATATGTAACTGTTTTGAGAGCGATGAAATCGTTGCCAACTAAAATGGAAAATAAGCTATGATAGAAAGATGTATTTATTTGATTGGTAATTACAAGAAGCCTCACTTCCTCCAGCAGAACCCCGGATATGTTGGGCACAGCTAAGAACATGGGCATAGTCATAAACCATGTAGCTGGGAATTTCACCAAAGGTAAGTTAGTGCTATTTAAGTTTTGATATCCTGGTTCAAAAGAACTTGTATTGCTTGCACTGTGATGATTTCAAAAGTTTCACTGTTTTTTTGTGATTCTTGGTCGTTCTTCTTTGACAAAAAACTGATTGGGGCCAGAGACTGTTTCTGGGCTCCTGCAGAGATTAAGCGGAAAGTCAAATAGAAATGGATGTTTCCTGGAACCTTCCTTCTTTCCTCAAATGTTGCAGGGGGAGCTTGCAACCACAGCGAGTTGCAGAACCTGCAAGCTGTGGAAAGTACAGCAGAGGTAGAAGGAGCAGATTTGTATAAAAGCAAGACACAAATGCTTGCGACCAGTGAATTCAGATTATTTTGGCTGAAAATGTGGCTGCAGCCTGAGCTGTACACAGAATGCAGGTCTGGGGAGTTGGCAGATTGTGCAAATGAAGACTTCAGCAGAATCTCTAGGTGCCTGAAGAAACTAGGCCAAGCATGCCCAGGTAGATAGACACTGAATAAAATATTTTTTTAGACTCTGATTTTAATTAAAATAAAGCGTAACTACCCCACTGTGACACCACCACAGTTTAAGATTCTTTTTTCATTTATTTAATCAGTCAAAGCAGATAAATCATCAAATAGTGCTTGCAAATTCTTCTAGATTAAGAGATGAAACTCAGATAACCTTCACCAAATATGTTAATAAAACCAGAATTAGCAAAATTCCCCAAATAGCTCTATGGATGAAAAATACTGAAGGGATTTGAAAACAACTCTTAACACTAGTTGTAAATAGCACGCATTTTTAATTTAATAGTGTAATATAGGATGTGCTTCTTACTGTTCTTCCTCATTAGGCAGTGGATATTTGAATAAAATTGAGGCCTGGATTGAGATATCCTGCAGTGGAAAGAACGGTGGCATTTTCAGCAGTTGTATCACCATGATGGTGAACAAAGATTCCTCCAGGGCATCTTCTTGAGCTACATCTTATATTTCAATGACTTTCCCTTTCTCTTGGTCTGTCAAATAGGGAAGAAAAAAACGAACCGCATTTGGGTTGCAAAACACTCACTGATAGGACTATGAAAGTCACTTATGATGTGACATTTACTACCTCTGACTGACAGGAAGGTGAACTTCTCTAATCCCAAATCGATTACTGCAAAGGAGAGTTATCATCACTGTTTCTTTACTCACAAATGGTACCTTAATACACTTTTGTAACTAGTCCAGCTTTGCTTCCAGAGTGGCACTTTATTAAAAAAAAAGAACTTAAGCATTTCCATCATCGGTGTTCCAAATACTTCCTGGTACAATATATAAAATGCAGGTCTACCTCTCCTTTGACATTTTAATACTAAATTGAGGTGGCCACTCAAATTTTACAGTCGTCAGTGTCTCTCTGTGGTATGCACTTAGCAGCCTTGAAACTCTTCCAAATTGTCTGGCTTTAGCTGCTTAGAGGATTCCATTACTCTCAAATTCAAATACCATCATAAAAGCTGCTGTAACACCAGGGGTCCTGAAAAGGTCTTTGTCCAACTCACCTAACATTATCAAAGTGCTTGTAACCGGACATTTATGTTATATTCCTAACTTCAGTCTTTTGTTAATGTAAGTGGCATTGCAAAAAGATGGTGAATATCCCAAGGTCTTAAAAGAACCTAATATATCTTTTCTGTTGGGTCTTCTGTTCTTTGCTTTTGTCTCTTGCTCCTGACAGCTGGAGTCAAGTTCTGCTACCAGTAGTTACTGGTTTTATGGGTGTCAATATTAGCTGTTCTGCAGCCGTTAGGGCTGCTAAAAGAGTCACTGGAGCCATTGTCATTTCTGTGGGGCGACACAGGCAAAACAAGTCGAGGTGTCAGGCTCGTCATTTTCAAACCACTTAAATCATACCTTCCTGCCCTGACATCATTGGAATTACCCATCTGTTTCCTGTATTTTAATGCCTTGTTGATTTGAGGAGTGCCTTGCTCCTGTTTCTTACTCAAAGTGATGTGCTGAAGCCCATCATCAGCAGGCATTGAAGTGAGTTTGCAGCACCTATTCGGTGAAAGAATTGAAGGACTTTTGCCTCTAAAGCTATTAATCCTGTAACTTCCAAGCACAGAAATCAATAACGTTTTGGAAAGTCAAATTGTTCATAATGGAAATGTGGGTGGTGTCAGTGCAGAAACCACCACCACCATCCACCACCACCACCATTTACCGGAAAATGTATGTATTTATTTGATATGGGTGGCATGTCTCAGAGATGTAAAAAACATCTCTAATGAGGAAATTTTTGTAAAAGCCTGGTTGGCCAAGGAAAGGGGAAAACAGATCTGAAATCAGAAGAAACAGGGCTGTAAGAAATAATAAAATAATCAAATGCAAATAGTAACTAGAGCAGGACTACAGTGCATAACCTTTTCCTTCAAATGTGGATTGAAATCTTTCCAAATATCAATTAATCCCTAATCTACCATGCATTTCCTAGTAACTTCCTGTGCATTATTAATGGACTGGTCACCCTGAGATGAAGGTAGGAAGTAAAAGCAATTAAATTCCTCTCCCACCCCTGCAGATACAATTGACCTAGAGGATTCAGCTACAAGTAAAAATGAAAAAGCACCAAAAAAGAATAAACATGCCCTTCTTGCCTGAGCCAGACTGTGTAGTTTTAAAAGCAGCATGCAAGGGCAACAGCAAGCTCCCTTTATATAAAACATCCAATTCTAAGATCCAGGGCTGATCAAGGGAAAGAGCAGGTGCCCACTCTCTGCTGATTTTTCCTGGTGTTGTTCTGTCGCTGAATGAACACTTCGAGCCAGAACTCCAGACACTGATTCTTTTTTCAGTCTAGAAAAGAAAACCCCATCTGTCTCCTGAGAGGTATTGATCCCATTTGAATTCGAAGAAACAATTTTAACTTCATGTTTTTGTGCAGGGCAATGGCCGCAGAATTCAGTAAGGCTTCTGAGTGTACGATGTGGTTAACTCTGGCCTGAGAGGGATACAGTCATCCTAGCCTGCAATTATCATACAGATCAGTCAGCAAGGATAACAAGGAGAACTCTGTGGTTGCTGTTTGCACTCTAACAAGATTCATGTTTGTTTCCACAGTGTTGTAACACCGAGGTGAAATTCTATCCTTTTAGCCCTGTTCAGCATCATTGGAGATAACATATTAAGCTAAAATAGGCATCTTTCCAAATCACCCCGATTATCCTTCTATTTAGGGAAAGTCTCCTAGCTTAACGACGATTATGTTACCAAATTCAGGCTGTATGAAGAACTAACTGGTAAGGGAAGAAGGAGGAAAACAGTGTCAGTGCCTTCATAGCATGAGGAAGAAAGGACAAGGAGCATGATGTGGTTTCACTAATGCAGAGAGTCAGTTCTGAATGTCTGCGAAAGAGGTCCTTGGTTGTACCCATCCTGTATGTGACTGGAAGTATTTTCCCACTATGTATTTCTTGGTCTTTTAGGACCATCAAACCTTTGGGTGCTCAGTAGCTCAGCTGAGTAGCAGGGAGAAGAGAGAGAAGGCAGGAAAAATGATAAAAAACATAAGCTAGACTTCCCTTTGAGCTTGAGATCTGGTGAGCCATTTGGGCTTTCTTATGACGAGAAGTCTCAGAGGGTGCAACAGGAACAGAAGCAGTTAGAAACAGAAGCAGTTGCGCTGTGGAGAACCAGATCATAGGTTTTCTTGAACCATTATTTTGTGGTGATAATGAAGGTTTTGACATCAATATATAGTTCTCTGACTCTGTGATGATGTCAGGTGAATCTGTCACACTTGGTGCCTGTCCTTCCGGACGAGTCTTTAGTTTGGTTTAGAAATGAGCACCCAGCAGTTTTGCCCAGGAGCCCAAGGTCTATATGAAAAGGAATAATTCAAATATGATCATTGTGGGAGGGGTAAATATGCAAACTTAAAGGTTAAGAAGATCAAGGTTTTAGGATGGTCATGAGACTGACACAGAAATTGTCACAGGAGACAGGAGGAGACTGAAGCCCAAAGCAGCACCGCAGAGGAGGGGTAAAGCAAAGGAATGAAGTTCCTGGAAAGCAGCCATCCTAGGGCTTTGTTGAGCTACTGTCTTTCCACATTGTCACATTCATTTATTTTGTAACAGTTTATACCTATGAGAAAAAGATATTTTGCGTAATCAGCTTTGGCATATCCTTTCCAATTTTCTCATTGCATGTATTTTTTTCAGAATAACTTATAATACAAAGGGCGAGTTTTTACAAATAAATTAGGTTTTGTGTAAAGACATCAGTTACTTGGCCTCATTTCATGGGACTTGATTAGCTCTTTTTGAGACACCCAGTAGATGTTGCCATTAAGGTATACAGCGAGTGAACCAAATATGGCTCTTCTTGACGTGAAATCCTCAGGCAGTCAGGGGGAGCCCCATGAACGAGAGCTGACTCGTGCTAAAAGGGTGAGTTGGGCTCACCGTGAAGTACAGTTTAGAATGACTGGAATGGGAAGCAGGAGGTGTTCGTTTTGCATTTGTAATTATGAATGGCACTGGAAACAAGGAGTGCAAAAAGACGGGCTAATAGCTACGACTGAAGTGACCATAAAACCACAGTCAGGGTACAGAATGGTATTGCCATAAAATACTCAAAAAAAAATGATATCAGGTACAAAAAACTACGCTCACATGGCAGCAAGACTAAGGTAAGAACTGAGAAAAGCTGCAGAATATGAGCTTTTGTTGATTCTGTGCCTTTTAATGAGACCATTGTGCCTGTTCTTCATAACAACATAAATTTAAGGAGAGACCATCAACTTTAATTTCAAATTTCCATGTGTTTGTCAAACTGAGTTTCTAAGGCAATCATTTTGCTCTTTTTCTTTTAAAAGGACAAAAAAAGATGGAGATCATATTATAATCGCTTGCCAAAATTCCTTTTTTAAAATCAAGGCTGTTTAATGCTCAAAATCCTTTTTATGCATATGAAGTACTATGTTTTACTCCTCTATGATTTAAAACTGATTTTGTTAATATTAGCAAAAACGTCCTCACAGACAGACTGAACTCTTGTGCTGTATGTAACTCAAATACCAGCTAATTATGGCTCAGCTGTAAAGTTATAAACCCTTGAAAAACAAGGTTTACAAGAGAAGTATTGACAGAGTCTTAACTATAGCCATGTGAATGGAGCCACTGTAATATTGTTTGGAAATAGTGTTCTAAAAGGGAATCTTTTATGAAAAGAGATGCCAGCTGTTCACTTTGGAAACATTTATTTCACTGGCTCACGATAAAATTGGCTGTGGAAGATATTATCCTGAAACACAGCGACTTCTTAATTTCATTATGACCTGAAGTCACTGAGAGAGACATGATGCTTAGGAGTTGTGAAAAAGGACTGTCACTGTGTCTTTTGCTTAGATTTCTTTTCAAGAAATATACACATTTTCTTAGAATAATTCAGGCTAGAGGGGTCCTTGGAAGGTCATCTAGTACCTCCTGCTCAAAACAAAAGAAAATGCATGATACACAATTTTTATTTATTTATTTTGAGCAAATACTTTATTTTTATTTTTGAAAAAGGAAGCTTAAGAAAGCTTGCTCTTGAATTTATTAGTTGTTTTGTGGTGGGGTTTTGGTTTGGTTTTTTTTTGCTTTTGGTAGAAGTTTGCCAGACAAGAGCTGTTTGCTTTGGTGTGAGGAGGCAGAAATCTCGAAGCACTGCCAACCCCAGCCATGCTACAGAGTCCAGGATCCCACATGAATAGGTGCCTTTAACCAAAAGAACCCTGAATCTAAAAAGATAAGTAAGAAAAAAATGAGAGGGAACGGTGTGTGTCCTGTTGACTGGCTCATGGTGATCTATCATGCGGAGTCTTGCTTCTTGGCCAAAAAAGGTTGCTGGCTCTGGGAATGAGATCCAGAATCTGAACGTGCTGGCAGGGAAGATGCCACAGCTGAAAATGCTGGTCCAGTGATATTTTTCGATAGAGAATCTAACAAGAAATAGCTGTCTACCCTAAATAATAAGATCTGGTGTGAGACTGCTGTACATCAAACGGAGTTTGTTTATCTCACAGTATCCCCTTGTCCAAAGATTACAGGAGAGGTATGGAACGGTATCATTCTATATGTGTCCAGGTACAACTGGATATGAGCTCCTGAAACTATATCATGTATATTGTGTATATATTATAACCTGTTATAGATCATATTTTATGGTGCAATGCTCTTCAAGATGTAGTGGAGGAAAGAACTTCTGTTTACCGGAGTTATTTTGCTTTACTGTACCATGCAGTGCTGTGACACAGGTTGGTGTGTGTCCATTCCTTATTGCTGCATCTTCTTGTCCTTGAATACTGCTGATGAACTTGTACCAGCCAGTGGCTGCTGCGGTTACTGTCAGCAGTCTCTATCCTCTGCCATGTCATTGAACTTCCATCGCCATTGGCTTCATTAGCAATTATTGTTTTAGTGAAAAAAAATATCCTATGCCACATGTTATGGGATGACCTGAGGCCATTATGGAACTGAGCATTCCCATAAGGATAATCTAGCCACAATATATCAAAGTGCTGAGAAAATATCCTTTGTCTCAGGTCATGTAACCAATGTGGCTGTTAAATGTTTTAAAAGCGGTTATATAACTGGCATTTAAAATGTTTTATTGAAAACCCTTAATGCTACTGTAACTAAAATGACCTTTAGTGGAGTAAAACACATCACACCTTAAAATGGGTTTTGATTAAAAATATCAAATCTTGTAATGTGCTCATGGCTGCACATGCACCATCCTGTCATACCAACCACAGAAGCAGATGCGCTAGCTTTGGCTTTCGAATGTTATTTTCAACTTAAGCTTATAGCCTAGTTACTTTACAAGGAAGAATTGTTATGAACTTTCAAACATTCCTTGCAATATTTGACATATGAGCACTTTATTACTGGTATTGCTTTATGAACAGGCGGTATCTTTTAAGGCAGATATTCCCAAACAAAGAGCATTTGATCCAGGGAGAGCCAGCTGATCAGAGGATTCTCACTGGCTTTTCTTCTCTTCCCGTGCTATGATTAGATCTTTCCGAGAAACAAAAAATACATCCATTAATCTGTACTGTCGTAGAAGCAGCCACAGAATAGCAAGAAAGAGGAGAGGTGGTTTTACATGCTAATGCAGAGCAAGATACCCATGGAAGTTTTTTTTTTTTCTCTTAAGAGATTGCCCTCACTAGAAGCAATTTTAAAAGCCCCACAGAGCAAACTTACATGTAAAAATACATTAAATGTCATGTTACAAGTCATATACTGCTGATGTCTGGAGTTCTGAAACACAAAACGATCTGAATAGTGAGTGGAAATGTTTTTGAACTTAGGATAACAAAGCTAGAAGTAGAACAGATACACAAGCAAAAAAAAAACCCAGAAGATTCCCCGAATGGCAATTGAGATGAGAGATAGTTTTTAAAAAATGGATAAATGTTCTCTCTGAGACTATCTGGCCCACTGAGAAACATAATCCTTTTTTCACTTTCAAGTGCTCTGAAGAGGGGTAGGTGGGGGGGGGAAAAAAACCTACTCCAACCTATAAGAGCAGAAATCTTTTTATCTTTCTGCTTGCTTAACTGTCTATAGCTCTTTCCTCACAACCCCATGAGCACTGGCCATTCCAAATGGATTATTATCCTCATTATTTTACAGCTAGGAAGTTGAGTTGAGTCATACAGAAATAAAGCAAGGTGTCCAAGATCACCAAGAAAGCCTGTGACAGAGAGAACTGGGAGCTGAACAGCATCCTTGACACATGCTTTCATCACATAAATATTCTCCCCACCCCAAATTCCACTCTCAGTGCCTATGCAAATATCTCTCCCATACTGAACTGATACCTGCAGGATAGGCAAGCCTTCTGTTGTACATTAGATTGTCTGGAGCAAGATTCAGGATCTTAGAGGATGAATCTGTTAGCAAAGAAGATAGTAATTTACTGATAAAGCGAACATGTTTGTAAGAGATCTGAGCATGTGCGTAGCCAGAACAGACAAACAACTCTGAAAAATCCACACAGAAATACTGGAAAAAAATTTATCAGCGGTGTCAAGGAAACAATGGATAGCATAACACAAAACAAAGTTTTACATTAAAAACATGGAGTTGATAACTCCTCTCATTCTGTTTATGCTTTCAGAAAGTCACCTCTACCCCCCACAAACCTACAAGATACAGCCACAGTATCCTGTACACCTTAGAGCACTTCTACTAATTGACCACTCAGGTCATTAACTTGGCAGCAGCTGTGGCAAATAAGGGAGTGTCCTGCAGAGAGGCAAAGCTTTTGAGGTCTGCTGGGTGCTGCTTGTGAAAGAGGTGTTAGGTGAGAGATGGTGGGAGAAAGACAGAATGAGAGGGGAGAAAAGCAGAGAACTGGAGGAGCCTGGAACCACAAAGAGTATGAGGTATGCCCAAAACTCTAGTAAAGTAAATATTGTACTGAAAGTTGTTTGAGAAGGATAATGGTGCTTCAGGTATGAAGTAGTTTCTCTGTGGGCTGTCGTTTGATGGTGAATACCATTGGGTCTGTCTGGGTGAGATGGGGTTGGTGCTATTTTTTCCAGAGCTGCTCAACACAGAAGGAGGTTGATCTTTGGAGCCACTGGGGCACCTTAGGGAAATGTTTCCAAGTTGAAGGAAGTTAAAGGTCCAGTTAAACATCTTTAAACAGAAACATTGAGAAGGTTCTAGTGTTGGGTGATAATGGCACAAAAGCCTGGAAGTTGAAACCAAGTGCTCAAAAGAGGGAAGTTTGGGGGAGATTAACAGTAATTCCAACTGTGAGGACCATACTGACCAGTCAGGTCAGTGTTCGTGCTCAGCCAGAGCAGGACTTGTCTGCCAGAGAGTTTGATTTTGTGTGAGAAAAATGGAATCACGTATGCAAAAAATTATTCTTTGTGGAGGGGAGTGTTGCAGTCTCTTGTCCAAAAAGAAACAGTAGGTATAGGGAGAATAAACCAAACTGATGCTTATAGCTGAGATGTGTGAGCAAGAAGAAATAGAGAAATGGAACAAGTAGAAGCAATAATTTCCTTGAATAAACAGCTCCGAAGTCACTGAATAAAATAGAAGGCATAATGGTAGAAGCCTCTGTATGCTCCTGAGGTGCTGGGCCATGGTGGAGATACCAGTTAGCTTGTAGTACATTACACAGTCATAAATGAGCAGTAACGACAAAACAGATCTAAGAAATGTCACTGTGGAGCTGGGGAACCTGTAGGTTTCCCATGGAACTTTTTTTCTAAAAGGAAAATGTGAAATAACCCAGAGAACAGTAAATCCTAGTAAATGTTTACACACTAAACTTCACTCGGTGATGTGCAGTTCAAACCTCTTCCACTACAGGGCCCAGGGGTGGAGCTGGCAATTAATCGACAATTGCTTGGGAGGGAGCAGTTCGCGGCTGAAGGGGCTCTGTGGATTGTAAATTTAGCAAGCAAAATGGGAAGTCAGAGCACTGGTAATAAAGGAAGTGCCAATAGCGAAAGCCATAATCATCAGAACTCTGGGGCAGATAATCGACACCTATATGGCAATTTTCAGTTCAATAAATAAAGCTAACCGAGTTGCCTAACAACGCCATTGAGCTGCGATTACAACTGGCAGCATTATGTAACTGTGACAACCAGATGAAGCAGATAAAAAAAAAAAAAAAAAGAGAGAGAAAGAGAAATACATACATATTTCCAGTCCTGGTGACTGAAGGAGTCTGGGGAATGGAGCCCCGCATTCGAAAGCTGCAGAGAGATACTACAATCCATTTTGGATACTCCTCACCAATACACCAGGGATTTGCATACACACACACACACAAAAAAAAAAGAGTAATAGAGAGAGGCACTTTTTAAAATTATTTCTTACCATGGAAGTGGCACTAGAACCATATTCTTTCCATTCTTTAAATAACACAGTCCAAGTACACTCAAAGAACCTGCAGGCACAGCTAGCCTCGGCTCTAGCCACCAGTCTGGAATTTTGGACTGCAATGTTCACATGCTCAAATTTACCATAGCAACCTCCACATCACATTTAATACACAGAGACATCCCTCCTCTTGCCTGTTTAAAGAGCCCTTGTTAAGTGGTTTTGCTGTATTTTAGATGCCAAGATGTCGGTAAGATTGATGGAAGGGTGCACAATCAAACTTGCGAGGAGAGCCTAGCATCTAGCTCATTATGTAAGAGAATTAGCAAGGCAGCTCTTTTGACATGACAGTCCATTATGGCGGCTGTCAATCATACCTTAGCATATGCTTTTTTTGTCCTCTTCAGTGATTTTTCTTCTTTTTTTTTTCCCTAAGAAAAAAAAAAAAAAAGGTTGTTCCATTCCTGTTCATCAATAAGGCAGAATGTAAATGCTTTGTGTGCGTGCACAGGAGCTGTTACAGGTCTAGATGGGTAGCGCTTTCTCCACAGTAATCGCTGGGTGAATGTATTATTATGCATGCATGTGTAATCCTTACTCGTGTGGCTCTTTGTCCCAATTATATGTGCACAGAGGCTTGAATCTGCTATTGCTTCTCATCCATTTAATAGTTTTGGTCCTTTCATATGAGGTAGTGGTGCTTAGATGTTTTGGTGTAGAAAGTCTAGGTTTGCTGCCATCTAGAAGGGCTAGTTATATTTATTTGTTCCCCCTTCAGGAGAGGGAAGAAAAAATTGCATTAAGATTTTTTTTTTTAAAATGACAGCAATACCAGAAAAATATCTATGCCTCTACCACTTTTCATAAAAATTCTTCTATATAATGAGCTAAGCTGAATAAAGTAAGCCTAGAAGATGTTTCAGTGTTGTAGTAGTTGGTAATTGGGAAATAGAGGCACAGGCAATCTCCTGTTTCTGACTCTAGTATGCTCTATCCCTCCTGAAGTCTTCTACAACTTCTACACCTCCTACTAGAGAGTATCTGAGATGGGAAGGAAACAACTACTGAGAGATGTCCTTTTGGAGATGAAAAGAGCCTCTGAGAGGGGGCAGGGGGAACTAGCAGGACAGATTGCCTCTGAAAAATGAAGAAGTTCATCTGTAAAGCCACCTCTTGACTGGTGTGCTCATTTGAGAGAGATGGTAACTGGCAGTAATGCATACTGGGGAGCCTGGGAAGCTCACACACAGCAAACAATAGTGCATTTGCAAATATAGAATATGTATTGCGGCAGAACTATCTTTTTACCTTATTTTTAAGGAAAAAGGAATCTTCTACATTACAAGGCATCCCTTGTAAATTGTAGCTCTGTCTGCATTTCATTCACACGTGTTTATTGGTCAGTACACGTATGTTGTACTCCATGTGGGTTTGGTTTGTTTATGGTAACACATGGAGAAGTTGGAAAAAGAAGTCTTTGTTGCACATCCATCTTTCTGCCACTCCATCTTTCTTAACATCTCTCTTCTGTCCATGGAAAACCAGAGTCTTCTGGGACAACATGAAAAATAACTACTAACACAAAGCTGCGCCAATGGGAAAGGGGTAGCACATCTATCCTAGTAAAGAGGAGCTTCCAGAAGGAGGTTACTTCACTAGGAAAAACAAGGTTCAACACAGTAAAATGCTTTATCTTGGTTATTACTTTCATTAGGGTGAGTAGGAAAGAAGAACCGCACTTTAAGAGTGCAGTGAGAGTAAACGTTTGGGAGGATTTCCTCCTAAAGTAGAAGTTTTCAGAAAAAAATCTTTAAAATGCTCTCCTGTTTCTCTCCTCTGAGTTTATCTGGAAAGGAGTGATGTGTGACTATTTAAATAATCTGCTCATTAGCCTTAAGATAATTCGTATCTATTGCTTATTTTTATGCTGTTATTTATTATCCTAGGTAGTGCTGGGGCATCTTTGTATACATATGTACACACCATATGCATACAGATAAATTACACTCTCTGCCCCAAGGATTGTACAGACTGAGAATGCTGACTGAGGCAAATACGCTTCCTCACATATATTGGTGATGATTTCAAGGGGATCTTCCAGAGCCAAGGCTCAAGAGACCTTCCAGAACAGGTCATGGGACAGTTGGTATCGTAAAGCATCGGCCTTAGTCTTCATGCACGAAGTGATAGAGTGTCACTGACTTCACTGGTACTGCTCAGATGCACAGTGGTACGCAGATGCTCACTTCTGACTTTTTTTAACACTCTTTTCCATTAAAAATAAATAAATAAATGATGCCCTGAAATTATTATTCTAGTTTATTAAAGCAGGTTAGATTTTTCACTTCCTTGCTATACTTTAACACTTACCAGGCTTCTTTTTTTGGGGGGGAGGGCGGCAGGCGAGTATAAATATATATCTACATTCTGTTAAACCATTTCAAAGGGGCTTCATTGTACTGTTTCATCCCAAACCAGCCATGCAGTGACTCTTTTCCCGATCTGGTCTGCAATGAAATCAATGGGAATCATTCTATTAAATTCATTTGGCTTCAGATGAGATGCTGCCATTGAAAACCATAATATAAGCAGCCTGGTCTTTGTGATATCTACCATAATGGCACAGTGTGGTCCCAATCCTGCAGTCTTACTCTGGGAAAGTCCCCATTGACTTCAATGAGAGCTCTCCTCAACTAAAGATTTCACAACCAGGTAATGAGAAGCAATGAGCATACGCTGCCCCCTCTATTAGATCCTGTAGTCAGACTACTTCTGATAGGCTTCTATAAAGTGATTATCTATGGCAATCTGTGCTTGCAGCAGCACCTGCTCTGTTAGTCTCTCAATTCTTCACTTAACAAAACAGCTTGACACCACAGGTGAAAGATTCTGAAATGTTTTAATTAACTAGCTTGAGCACCATTTGATTTCTGTCTCCCTAGATAATCTGTTTCAGAAATGCTAAACGGTTTGATTCCGTGACTGCCATCAAACAAGGTCTGAATGTACAAAACGGGCCTCTGTCAGTGGAAAAGATGCCGAATTTATATTGGAAAGTTTCTGTCAGGCCACCGTAGACAGTGTGTTTACACAGCTCAGTATCACTGTGAGATTTGACCAGCAATATTTCTGAAACTGCAAGAATAGCTCCAGAAATCATGAGCCAATTCTTATAGAAATCTTACAGTTTTGACTTAGTCAAAATTCTTATTATCTCAGGACTTTTGGTTTGGGGCTTCTCTTGAGTTTTAGGAAGTTAAATAAAAGAGCACTGGGAAGAGGAAAAAAAAAAAATAACAACCCACCTGTTTGTTGTTGTTTTTAAACTATTCATTTTTCAGGTTATACAAGAATATGCGTTTCAGAGGGCATGATGTACAGAAGAAACAAGAGCTCTTAGTCGTAAAAGCACCTCTTGTCGTACGATAATTACTGAAATGTTCTGGCTGTATTAGCATAGCTCAGTTCAGCAGGTCAGTGCTGTGCACCTACTGCAGTGCAAACAGGGATCACAGAAAGGCAACAAAACCCAGTGCTGGCAATCTTTCCGAGCCAGCCCACACCATGGGCTGCTGCACCCTTCCCCACCTGCAGAATGGAAGAGCTGGAGATAAGGGCTGGTTGCCTGAATGTAAAGAAATAGGTTCCTCTCAAAGGGGTATAATCTAGCAGGAGTAGTTATTAGCTTGGAGAAGACTGGTTTATTCGCATGTATTGGCCTCAGAGTTATTCACTGGCAGGATTTGATACTGGGCCTCTGAAAATATGTAAAAAGTAGGCATGTGCATGGAGGGAAGCCATCAGATGTCTTTTGCGGCCAGCAGAAACATTTTTTTTTAGTCCTGCCAGAATGGTTAAAATCTAGCTTTAGTAAAATGATAAAAGCTAAAATTCTCCTGTAATAACTTGCCTCCACAATCTGAAATATCACAATGCTTATAAAGGGATGAAAGCATAACAGTCTCACAGTATCAAAGCAGAGCCACAGCGTACATTTGTGGAATCCAGGATTTGAGCATGATAGTCTCAATGAAATTAGTTTTAAATGCTCTAAGCATAGTAAGAAAACAGTTACCAACAGATCTTTAATAATCAGTAAAGTGCTCCTGGAGGGGGGGCTGGGAGGAAGGTGGATGCTTTTTTTTTTCTTTTTTTCTTGCATTTTTTTTCTTTAAATTTGGGATTACAATTCCTGTATTTCTGCAGAATTCTGCATATTACTGTCCTAAAGTCTTAATCCATAGATTTTTATTTCTCCCCTTGCATTAAGCTAAATGAAGTGTTCTGTGCCCCGTAGTGTCTTTTCATAGTTTCTGAACAGAAGCCAATTTAAATAGTTAAAATCCATTTACGGGTAACGTTCCTCACAAACACTGCACCGCTGAGACTATTTGTCTTTCTGAACTTGTGCGAGTGCTCACTGCATTAGCAGTTTAATCAGATTTGTTAATGAATAATGTTTCGCTTGCAAAGTATATCTTACGTGCATTAAGCTCTTAATTGTGGGGCTGCCACAAGCCCTGGATAAAAGGCAGCAGGCACTGAAGAAGCCAGCGCTTGAATCCAGATCACAGCTGGGTTCCTGCTCCCCCTTGCTCCTTGGTGTAATTCCCGCTGGCTGGGGACCAGCCCCCGGTGAGCCCGTTCTGTCTCGCCTGAGCTCTGCTGGGTGCTCTGAGCAGGGGACACTCACCTGCTTGCTTTCCTCTCCCTGGTGGGGCGCTCTCTCAGTTTAATCCCAGCCAACAGCAAGGACCATGCACCTCAATTCCCCTTTCTTCTGCTCAGGAAGGGTAGGGAGAAGAGGAGGGGAAAGGAAAGAAAAACAAAACAAAAAAAACCCAAACTTGTGTGTTGAGATAAAAACAGTTTAATAGAACAGTATTAAAAAGAAGAATAACAACAATAATAATTGCACAGGTCACTCACTGCCTGGTGAATGGGCACCAACCTGAGCAGTGATGGTGAGCACTCGCCCTCCTTGGTGAACCGCATTTACACGCTGAGCATGCTGTCTGTGGTATGGAATATTCCATTGGCCATTCTATTGTTCTGTCTAGGCTTCTTCTCAGCTGCTATGGGTAGCTGAAAGAAGTCCTTGAAAACTATAAACATCACCTGGCAATTACTAAAACAATATGTATTATTGATCTTCCTTTCATACCAAATCGGAAACACAACCACCACTAGAAAGAAAATTAACTCTGACCCAGCTAAAACTGGGACAGGCTGCGATCAGCAGAGTTTAAAAAATAAGATATTCTTTTCCTTGGGTGGGTTTTTTTGGTGTGTTTAGGGTTGTTTGGGTTTTTTTGGTAACTTGAAGCAACAGAGAGTACAGGGATGTTGCATCCTGCAAATAACAATTTAACACCATAGAGTCGTTCCTATATTGCGGATTACTGATGTGTTTTTACTCAGTGGTACTCTTACCCCAGCATTGGAGCTTTACTTTTACTCTTTAACTTAGCATTACAAGAAACTAACAAAAAAAAAAAAAATGGGAGTGTGATGTAAGTCTTCAGTTTGTGTATTCATGTATTCAGTCCTTAGCTGTTTTAGCCTCTTATTTCTTAACATCCAGTTTTTATTTTCATAAAGTTTTCTTTGTGTCTCTTTCTTGAATTGATTTATTAGTCCAATACATTTACTGTTGGGCATCACAAGTCTACAAACTGGGCAGTCTTTTCGACTAAAGTACCAGCTACCATCTACATTCTGACTAACGATAAATTACAGTATTGTGTATGAAACTAGTAATTTAATTGCAATGTAGAACAGTGGGATAGAAGTAGGAAGTGAGGTTTTATTTCTCTTTGAAGTTAAACACTCCATTTCTCATTTTCTTATCATGTTTTCAGTTTCATATGCCTTTGAAATACAGTGATTATATAAAACACTGGTTTGAACTATGTCATAGAAAACTGTGCCAATTTTTTTTAAGGCTTGGAAGTACATATAAATGTAAGTTGTTTCACATCATATCTGGAATACAAACTAGAATATTGAATCAGAATTAGGCACTTGTTTAAGGACATAATGAAACCTAGAATTTATCAAGTAGCAAATCAGGTCCTGAATCCAGGTATTAGCAATCAATTCTTGCCTCAATTTGGTTTGCAAAATAGTTCTGCAATGTTTTTAATATAAGCATTTTCCTCCACAGTGATTTAATTCTTTTCCAGGGAAGGCCAGTATGGTCTCCGGTTGGATGCGTCTTCCTTAAATCATCTATTTCAATACTGTGAATCGTAACTTTTGTGACTCATTTTGAAATCTGTCTGACTTCAAGGAAACAAGAAAGATGTGCCTCACTGGGGGGGTTCATAGACTCTGTCTGCTCTGTCCCTCTGCTGTTCAGCTTTGACCCAGTGAGGTGAGAACCTCATGGGCTGTGCTCACACCAGGGCACAGCCAGGCTGCAAGCAGGCAGCCAGGAGCTGCCAAAAGCACCCATGGCTGGGAAGCTGAGCCTGGTGTTTGCTGTCCCTTATCTCAGGTGACACCTCAAGGGGTGTCTCCTACCAGTACCTTTCTCCCTCGGACCCTTCCTTCTCTGTTTCTCTGTGCCCCAGCAGTGGAGATGTTAACTCCTGGCTGCTGAACACCTTGTGGGAGGCAGCAGCTAATGCTCCTCTGCTCCCCAAACATGATTAGAAACTGTCTACACACATCTTCTCCTGCTGGCTGGGGAGACAGCAGTCTCAGGTGAAGGGTGGTGCTGACAGCTGGGACTCCTGGCAGTGGCACAAGGCATTTATTCAGACAGGCTCTGCATTAAATGTTCCCCTCCGCCTGCGTTCCCTCACCTGCCTTTTCCCAGCCCATGCTGGGGATTGCCCTGCTCAAGGGGTGCTAATTCAGGAGTACGGTGCTGGTGTGCCAGCCTGCGGCTGTGAAATTCTCCTGGGTTTTTCCATTTGTTAAAAATTAAAAAAAAAAAAAGTAAAAAAAAAATATACTTTAGGCTCTCCCGCAGTGGTTTCACAGGTCTGGATTAGCCAGTGTCACAGCAGGGTTGGAGCTGGGTGCCTTCCTCCCACCAAGCACCCATGTCTGGCTGGCAAGGGGTGCCACCGGCGTGTCCCCACGTCAGAGGTGAGGAGCAGGGCTGGCTTGTGCGGTTGGGCTCCTGCTGCCGCAGTGGGCGCCGGGGCTGACGCTCAAAGAGCGTGGGCAGGGAGCGAAGCAGGGCGCCGGGCCAGCAGCGAGCAGGGTCAAACGCACGCTCCAGACGTCACCGTTGCTGACTGCTCCTCTGCTCGCCTGCAGTTCCTTCCTGGTTTTATTTATTCCTTGTGGTGAGCACCAACTGAATGCTCCGTTTCATCCCTAGCAGGACAGGGCACACCCAGCGAGGAAAGTTCATCGGGGCTCCAGCCAAGCCGGGAGTCTCTGCGGGGTTACTGGCAGCAGTAGCCAACGGGGCTCAATTCGCTGGCAAAATATGATGACTAAAACTTAAAGAAGAGGGCAGAGCCAAGCCTGCCAGCTCTTTCCACAGCAGAGCTAGGTAAAACTGCTGTTTATTGGGTTACACCAGCTGCTGGAGCACCTTTTTTCCTAGTGCAAAGTCACAAAGAAACCAGATTGTGACTGAAAACCTGATCTTGTGTGCTTGCTGCTCTGGCACTGTGTTTTGGTTGGATGGAAATTGTTCAAATTAATGCATATGTGGCTGTGATTACTTTTGTTGTGTATACTACTCTGATGCTTATATATGTGTGGCACGCCCTGGTATCTCCCACGGATTCTGAAGCTAACTTTCCTCCGTTTTGAGATTTCTATGCACCTTTATCTGGCTGCTCTTCCTAATCACTGTAAGGCTTTTATTTAGCATCCATCAATGTGTCAAGTTCTTTTTTATCTTCTCCCTTCCAAATACATTCCACACTTGGGAGGCTGCTGGGCACTCCCCCACCCCAAGTCAGCTCTCTCTAACTTTACTCTGGCATTTAGAACTTCCAAAGTTTTATTTTGGCAGAACCAGCATTTCACCTTTTTGGTAGACACAGGATGCTCTCAGAAGTTCAGCGTGGTATCATCCATACCAAAATTACACCACTTCATTTCTTAGTCACATTCCTGCTTTCAACTAGATACCTCATCCCTAATAGTCCTTGGGTAGCTCTGGTATCTTTTTATGTGCAGTCCTATTTCCTTCCTGGACTTGGTACTGAAATATGACCAGGTGCCAAGCCATGGTGCCAAGGTATAAAGTGCACACGAAGAGCAGACTTGCTCATCAGCACAGCAGCTAGTACTATAGCCAAGAGTCTGTGTACAGATCACATTTTTGCGTGGACTGAACTATGTTATAAACACACGAGAGAGAAAAATCCCAAGTCAATGAGAATACTGTTACATAAATATAGTCATATTTATTTCTTTGGCCTGGGAAAATGTTGTGACTAAAACATTGAGGGAGATCAAAGAGGCAAAAAAACCAAACCTAAATAAACCAGCAATAATTGGTGAGTCCAGCTTCCCTCTTACAAACTGGTCAAATGGGACAGAGCAAAACAAGTTCTTAAGCCCTTCAGTAATCACAATTGAAACAACTAGCTGTGGAGAACATGAGGGGAGGCTGTTCTTAGCCACATCCTAACGAACATAGACAAATTGGCTAAAGATGTAGCTATAGCTGAACCACTAAGCAGCAGTGAGTACAGTGAGCAGTGCTGTATTTTGTTTGAAAACAAAGTTTCCTCTTTCGTTAACACATGGAAATATCTGAGGAAAAACTGGTTTTTAGAATACTTTAGGAAATGGGCAAATTAGATCTGACAGAATAGTGATATGTAAAATAATGAGTGTAAGACAAAGTGCATCAGGGAATTCTCAGACACCTTTCATCATAACAAAGCTGAAAGCCGTGCAAGATATGGAAAGATTATTTTTCTTTTAAGCTATGGAGTTGTTTTTATTTTCTCTCCCTGCCCCTCCCTTCTCCCTTTTTTTTCTTTTTCTTTTTTCTTTTTTTTTTCCCTGGCACTTTGATCCCAGTCAGAGGAGCAGAAGCCTCTCCTCCATCAGCCTGCAGTCCTGGGTCCTGCTTGCACAAGACTTTACCAGTGAGTAAAGTTAACAGACTTCATAACTCACAAGCATAAAGTTGTTTGGTTTTGGGAATTTTTTCAGCCCATGTGTAATGGGTGGAACAAAATATTGAGACTTTGAGTATTCAAGAAAGGACAATTAAATGCTTAGAAACAGGTCGTGAACTTATCTACGGTGATGTTAACTAGGATAAAAATCTTAAGAGATTTAAATGCTTATGATTCACAGCGTATGTAAGTACTGACTGATGAGACTTAAGGAAATATTTCCCTCTAGAGCAGGCTTTTCCATAATCAACCATTACAGGCACACTTCCTCTGGTCCATGATAGCAGACTACTGGGACAGCAAGTGTAATCCATGACGGGAGTTCCTGCCTTCCTGCAAGGTGAGGTCTGAGGCTGACAATCTCCATTCTCTGAGACATGCTCACTGCTAATCCAGAGTCCGGTTTTGGATTTTGTCAGGCAATATAGGGTTTTCTACTTCTTTCTTTTTCCCTGTTTTAAGCCCCTCTCCAGGTAACCTCACGGAAAAGCTTCCAGAATTACTGTGTGTATTGATTGTTGATCTGATGTTACACTCGGGCACTGACTGGTGTGTTTGCGTACACAGAGTCATAGAATGGCCAGACTTGGAATATGTGGTTGCTGCTAAAGTCTGGGCTGTGGACTATGCAGAATATAATTTCAAGAGAAGTTCCCAGTTAGCCTGGGAAAAAAAATGAATAAATCTCGGCCGCATTGGGAAATTACATAGTATGGTCTACTTTGGGCAGGGTCTTGCTTCTGTAGTAGTCACCTGCCTTCAAGACCGACAGAGGCTGCAGGTGGGACTGTAGGAAAGCAGGCATGATTTTGAGCAATTACGGTCCTCCTAGATCAACAATGAAATCCACAAGAGAGAGGTCCTGCCAGGCTGCTGCTTCCACACTGTGATACTTCAGTAGAAAAATGCAGGGTTGTCTGATATAGGCAAGCAGAGAGGGATCAGCAGCTGGTGTGGGTGTCTACATCTTGCATGGCTAAGAAGCAGCTTCAGCCACTGATGGAAAGAGCTTAACATCCACAGCAGTAACATGATCTATAAAAAGTCTCCTGTACCATGGAGGCATTGAAATTTGAAATCAATTCCCTTTTCTGTTGACAGATCTTGATGATCCTCTCACTGGAAACACTAAAGTCTACAGTTAAAACGGAAATATGTTTAAGTAGTATACTTTTGTCTGTATTTTCCTTGGCTAGAGGTTGGAGTGAGCACAGTGTGCAAGTGTGATGCATTAAAAGAGGCCTCAAGAAAGAAAAGAGCATGAGATGTATATGTTATAGATGTAAATATAACTAGCAGAGCTGAGCTGCAGAATAAATTGAAAGGTTTATAATGGGTTTCTGTCAAGAGGTTTCATAATGGTTAGAAGGGCGATACATGGTTCAAATTCACAGTTCAAGTCTAGAAATGGCAGCAGATGGAAAAAATACTGATTTATATTAGCAACAGTAGAAAAATAAAGGAAATAATTGAGCTCCTACAGCTAGTTTCACGCTAAAAGAACAGTGTTCATGTTCCAGTTGCTTGCTGTAACTGGATGTTAGGGTAGAGATGTTGCTATTTCAACCACTGATTTGCATCTTTGAGCTTTGAGGGCCAAATGAATTAATTTTAATAGCTATCAACACTGAATTTAATGGCATTACTCTTTATTCAGCTAGTGCTACTGGAAGCAGAATTCTACCTAAATAGGAAACAAAGCAAAGAAATCTATATTTCTACCAGATTGTCTCTAGCAGCACAATTCTACTCAGCACTGGAGAATGGGGAAGATGTAAAGATGCAACCACAACCTCCTGTATGCTGATCAGTCTGTACTGACTGACCCTGGATGGCTTAAAAACACTTCAGTCTACTGGAATGGAGTTTACATGAAATGGAGAATCACTGGAGCATAGCATCCCAAATACCCCTTTGTTCCCAGTTAAACTCTTTAATGAGATTGGAAAGGCACAGAAGTCGCTTCCACTTGGCTTTATCCTGGTACTGAGGGAGTGTTGTGTTTTTTTCTGGATACGTAAAGCAAAATCTGCTCTTTTGTGCCACTTGTACAGGATCCAGCTTTCTAACTTAGGATTTGTAAGTGTGGGGGCTGCAGCTAGACCAAAAGGTTTATGAGACTTCCCAGTGGTCTGAGTACCCCAGGTTAGCGCCCTTCTGCTCAGGCAGCCAGGCTCCTTCCTTCCCGTGAAATCAAGAGGGCCGATGGTGGGTTGCTGGGTCTCCCCTTGACACAGGGTAGCAAAACAGCTGAGGCAGGAATCTGAAATGGGAACCTGCTCCTGCATCTTCCAGTTGAGCCTGAGGCGTTAGCACAGGATAACATTTAAGCGGAAGAGCTCCATGCAAAGCGACCGCCTCACTCTGCTCCTGTTCTCTCCACTCATTTCTTGCTTGTCTTTCCTGGGCAGAAATGCTGAGCTGAGCCAGGCTGGGTTCCAGTTTAGTTGCATCTCCCACAGGGTACTGTGCTGCCTTCTGTTTTGTGGCGTTTGAACAGAATTTATCTTGCTTAAATGCAGCTTCTCTAGCTAGTGTAGCTGTGTGGAGAGGTGTACCTGAATGTAAATCCTGATGTAACTTAGTCCTGGACCAATAAAGGCTTTGCAAATTAGGATTAGGGCTTAAAATTATGCAGGAGCCAGCTAAGGATGTGAATCATGTTTTGCAAAATGACGTATTTTTATCAGCCTTCTTTGTGCACTTAACCAGTAAGATGCTGCCTTCTGCAGCTAAGTTCACACTACAGAGAAGCAGCTTTCTGCCACAAGCCCACCTTGGCAGAGTGAGGCCAAAGGACCTTTTGGAAAGATTGGATAGCCCTGGTGCTGGGGGTGCTGCTGACAGGGGTGCAGCTGACATGTCCTGCCATTCCCCTTGGGTCCATCTGCCCTCTTAAGTGGCAATACAAAGCAGCAAAGGCAACTGGGGTTTCTTGGGGGACCCAGGCTTCCTCCTAAAGCATTGTTAATACTGGCTGCTGCAAGAAGCAGATGGGATTTGTAGGAACCCCAAGCTCCATCTGTTCACAATAGACTTGATGAGCCCAAGATCCAGGGCACAGCTGAGTGCAATGGCCAGCCCAGCACTGTCAGCTGGGGGTGAAGAACAAGTGGGTCAGAGCAGCAAGATTAGAAAAGCTGGGAAAGGCTGCTTTCTCTAGGAAATGGCAGAAAACACTCTTGACTGTAGCAGAAGCAAAAGTCTAGCAAGGCCACCACCTTCTAAACAGGACTGGCTATCATCTGAACAGCCCTATTTTACCTTGCGAGCTGCCTACAGTTGCGGCTGCACTGAACAAATGGGCTGGCTGACTGCAGCCTACAACCTTTTACTTAGTGGGTGGAGCTGGCACAGCAGCATTTGTAACCTCAGAAGCTTGAATAACCCAGTTTCTAAAGTCATTGTACTCGCCAGCCTATGCAAAGAACATATAATTAGAGCAGCCTCGACTATTTCTGTTGAAACAGCTCTTGCAGCTTCTTGTTAGTTCTGATAACAGGAATGTTGCTGTTTCTGCACTAATTGCTCTAACAATCTTCTGAGGGCTCAGTCCTGCAGTTAGTACGTACAGTTCCTGCTGAGCATGCTGCTCTTAAAACTAAGGGACTGTCAGCCCTGGCAAGAACAGAGAGCAGTGCTGGCTGCTGTTCTGCAAGTTTTTCTTGCATAAGAGGTAGGAAAGGCATTATCACTTGTTATTGATAGACTTCTTCACTCTAATCTGCTCAGATACACAGGTTTGCTCCCATCAGCATCTCCACAGTTAACTTTTATCAGTGTTCAGCTCAGCCCTTGCACTCAGGACCAGTCTTACCCTACTGCAAAAAAATAAGCCCCCTTGGGTAAGTGATGAGTTCATCTAAGATGCCATCCCTTTGCTGTTAACTGACTGCTTCGTATGGGGAGAAGATGCCGAAGCTACCTTAACTCTCTCTTACCTCTGATGTGTTCTCCAGAATGGGAAAGCTTACACCTTGTTCTGGCTGTGATTCTCAGTTACAACCTGATATTTCCACTTCTGGAGCACCAGGGCACAGTTTGCATCCCTGTGGCGTAAGTTCCTAGAACCACTCAGCCTCAAATGAGGCCATATTTGCAAGCGAGCTTGTTTTCTCAGCTGTATCTCCTTGCCACTGCCATCTCAAACTACAGCTGTGCTTGCACAGAAGACAAAATCAGCTAGGTATCCTGAAGTGCCTAGGATCATCAGAACTTCCCACACGAAAGGCAAAGCTTCCCTTTTAGAGCCTCAGCTGATGTTGGTGGGGTCATGCTAACGCATTAGGAAGTCAGGATCTTGCCCATGTAACATAGATCAGAGTGGAATATTTGAAATGCTTTAACACAAATTTATCAGTCACTGCCTCTGGGGAATTTGCCTGATATGTTGCAATCATCTGGATATTTTAACAGAGTTTCAATAGACTTGCGTCAAAATCATTTTGCCATCATCTTGACATAGTAATGTAGTCTCCAGTGGCTGCAGTGACATTATTTTGCCATCATCTTGATAACATCTATTACACCGTTGTGGTCCCCATGCTCTGGCATTGCTGAGTGCTTTGCCTCATTATATTGTTTTCATAAGCTTACTCTGAAATTAGTGCAAAATAGCTGTGACTTTCACAGCAAGTTACATGCATAGGGGGAGTTCCCTGAAATCAGAGAAGTTATTTCAAGTATACTGATCTGCTATTTTAAGAACCCTCCAGATTTTTAACATTTTTCCTTTAAATGACCAAAATGTTTAATTCATACGAAACTGCCAGAAAAATGTTCACTTAGGAGGTAAATGATGTTTTACTCAGACTTTGGCAGGAGTACTGAAAACTGGTTCCAAATTATGCTTTGTTCAATTCTCCATCATTAGAAGCAACATAAACTTACTTAATCTTTTTGGGGTGTACACTGGAGAAAACATTGCTTATTGCTGCCTGAAATAGCTGCAGTATTCTTCCATTTGTGATCCAATGACTCCTGTGTTTGGGATCCAGCTTCTTCTGAATAAGCTCAGTCCTCAACTATATCATTTTACGTCTTGATCACAAGCATATCCCAAATGTCTTTACAGGCACAGATCATTTCGGAAATGGATAGTTTTGTTGAATTGTCTTAGATAAAGGAAAAGCTTGAGTTTGGGCTTAGCCTGGCCAGGTTTAGCTAAACTGGTCTTAAATTCAACCTTTTTTTCTTTTCTTTTGTGGTTAAGACAAACAACTTCTTCAATGGGATTGTTCATGCAAGTATGAAGTAGGTATGGAAGTACTTGGAGAATCCAAGAGTACGAGAGACAGATATAGATTCCCACTAACTTTAATCGCTTTAAAGTGGCTTCAGTAGTTTTACATCAGGCCCTTAGAGAGCTTCTACATGTTAATATTTGTAGAAACAGGAGGAAATTTTAAGCTTGTGTGTCAGTTAGTGCACAACGGTAAGCCTCTGGCAGCCCTGAAGGTATTGGGGTTAGAAACTGAAGTATGGGAAATGCTGTCTGTGGTATTTCAGCTCCCTGTAAATACCAGGAATGAGGAGAGACGTAGCAGGAGAGCCACCTGACACAGGACCTGATGCTAAATAGCAGTTTATATTTTGCAACCTTTTTGTAAATTGCAGTAGTGTCCCTGCTTCTTAACTCCCTGCCTTGGTGTTCTCATGTCTCTGTTCCACTAGTCTATTTTTGCCTTTTTAGTTAATCACATTTTCTAAAGAAAACAGCAGTTAAATATAGGTATCCAATGAAGGCATTAATCCTTTTTTTCATGCCTTCATAGGAGGCCATCAGATTATAAACATGAAGTTGGAAAAAAATGAGTTTGATTATTTCTTAATCGGGAAAGAATAGCTTGGATTTCTTTTTTTATTATTATTTATCTTTTTCTTTTTCTTTTTTTTTTTTGCTATTGGTGTTACCCTTTTCAAAAATACACACATAGCAGGAGTTTTAAAGTTTCAGCTTTTAAAGTATGTTGTCTCACATTCCAGTACTGATCCTTGCCGTATTGTCTCTTGGTTGGCTGCCCTTTCATTTCTCTTCAATCACAACTCCCTCAAAAGCTGTATAGAAAAAGATGCAAAAGAATAACACAGGCCATTATTCTAGGCTTTCAGTGGTGATAGACTCCACTATAGCAGACATTCAAATAGTGACTGAACTATCACTTCCCTCAGAAGCCATCCTAACAAAACACCACCAACAAAATTCATGAAGTTAGTTAATATTTAATGGTGACAAGTTACGGGATGATATGGAATCACTTTTTGTTCAAAACCAGAATTACCTCATGGTTCTGTTAGCTATATTAAATCTTCATTAGGCCAAAAATGAGACTGAAATCAGGCCATTCATACACTGACATCTGCTGAGCTTGCAGATGAATAAAACTTTGTGCTTCTCCCCTACATTCAGCGGGTTGGCAAACAAATAATTATTTTCTGTTTCTATTTTGTTCATACAAAGCCACCAAATCTTGGTGCAAATACACACGATAGTAAATCTCCCATTGTCTCTAACCGGAGCCGTGTCTGGGGCCATCTCTATGCGAGTTGTGAAGTCTGTCCTGAAAAAAAAAAAAAGCTGCCCAGTAACCCTGTTAGTGTGCCAGCAGTCATAACTGTGGTCTGGTTTATGGGGCGTGCTGGAAAACTACTTGTGCCGGGGGAAAAAGTTACTGACAGAAGCAGCCGCTGTCCCCAGGACAAGAAAGGCAGCGTGTCCGTTAGCGACTCCTTTGTCAGGAGAAGGAGCAGCTTATCTTCATACAGCAGCCAAGGGAAGTCTGAATTCCTATCAGGAAAACAGGCGAGGAGCTACCGCTATAAGCTGAGGAGGAGGAGAATGAGGAGCAGGTCTCCGGGACTCTCCTCTTCTGTAGGGAGAGAGAGGGGAGTTAGATAAAATGAAAATAGGGTCAGCGTCAAAATGAGGATGTTTAATTAAGAGGCAGCAGCGGTGGCGTGAGCAGGGACAGGAGAAAGGGGGACAGAAGATCACATGAGATAAAGGAATTGTGGGGAGGAAAGCAACAAAGTCAAAAAGCTCAAGGGTTGTCTTCCAGTTCTCTTGGTTGTTTTTTGGCTAGGAGAAATGCTACTTCTGGAAAAGAATCCATGCAATGCCTCAGCAGTTGTGCTGGTGGGAGGTGGGAGCTGCAGGAGAGGTCTGAGAGGGTTTCATTGATCCTCAGTGAGGGGGGGACCCTGGGGAAAGGGACACGGCTGTCAGCTTTGTGTGAGGAACACCTCTTACATTTCAATGATAGCAAATTTTCATGGTGGGGACAGGCAGCTAGAGAGCCCCTTCTCTCCAAGGGCAGGGAATGGCTTCTGTGAGCCTGTGTGCTGAAGCTGGTGAGATGAGGTGTGTGAGGAACAGCTCAGCCTGAAGAAAAAAGAAAAAAAAAAAACAATAATAAAGGGCTCTTGCTCTGGGCCCCTGGGCTGAAGCACAGTGCAGAGTGTTTAAAATGCTTCTGCCAGGCTCTGCTCACATCTTTCACTTTGAAACAATGAATATAGTTATTCCTATTTTATTGTAGGATTCTCAGAGCTGGCAGATCACCAGCGTTGTTTCTTCCCTCCTTGGATTAACCCAGGCAGCTCTCTCCCCGCTGCCAGCGTTGTTGTTTTGAATCCTGCAGCACCAGCTCAGTCAATCAGTCCCTGCTGGCAAGGAGACACGAAATAACATGGAAAAACCTGCTCTAACCCAGCAAAGGGCTGGGTGGCACTGTGAAATCCAGAGCACCCCTGTCCTGCCAGGGGCTGCACCAGCTCCTTGTCCCCTGCTGTGTGTGCACACACGGGTTTTGACTTTTCTCTTTCCTGCTACGGGTTTGAGAAACTTGGCCCGATCCACTAGAAAAATTGTCTGCTAAATCAACAAACTATTCAGTGCACCCTCTTTATGCCTTAAATCCCATCCAGGCTAGAGTGGATTTGTGATCAAATAATTAGCTTAACGTATATGTTTTATTGGCATGTAACTAAGTGTTATTAATTGAATTAAATACGTGGTGTGAAAGAACACACCTCCTTTACAGTTGCCACCCTAAGAAATCTATCCGTGCTTGTACAGGGGGGGATGCAGGTATTCCTGTGCACTTTTCCCTTTCCTTTAGCAGCAGACAAGATCTGCTGCCTTGTGACCCCTCCCCAATTTTATTATTATTATTTTTTTATTATTATTACAGCAATATCAGCTCACACTGTGTGAGTTCAGAGACATGAGGTCTCATTTATTGGCTTTCTTCAGCACTTTGGCTGTGGTGGGCAGGGACAGAGCAAGGTTTGTCTGGGACTTCTGCAGGTGGTAGGAACATAAATGTCTTTGTGACGGAAGAAGCGATGGAGATTCTAGAGACAATTTTAATGGGAGGATTCTGTTGTTCTGTCTGTCCTACGTACATGGCTAAGTCTGGCTTTAAGTGCTTTTTGTCATAGGGATGAATTACTGGCTGGTGGCCAATGATGCAATGTCCACATATTACCTACAGATTGGGTGGACACCCTGAGCAGGGCAGGAGGTGAGTTGGTAGGACACGATCTGCTACGTGAGGCTGTGGCTTGGGCTTCAGCATTTCTGGATTTTAATGACCGCGTTTGGTACTTTCTGTTTTTCTCCAAAATTAATTAATAGCTGGCGCATGGTATGCAGGCTGGTTTTTTTCTTCTCCCAGCAGTTACATCTCCTCTGGAAACGTGGAGCAGAACTATATGCTGGCTGAAGCCCCTCTGTGGCCTTCAGCAGCATATCCAGGCTGAGCATGCTGCCATCAGGGCAAACAGTAGCTGGCAAAAATTTGGACAGTTGTGCTGCAACTTAGCAGGGAAAAGGCTGCCAATTTACCCCCCTAAGTTCACTAAAGCGTTGACACGTGTGTTGAAGTACAGGAGTGCCGGCAGGAGGGCTCACCTCTCGACTTGAGGTGGGGGACCTGCTGAAGCGCCCTGCTGAGACTGTGACACTTAGGGTTGGGATGGGGGTTGCTGTGGCGATATCCCAGCCTCTGGGCAAGGCTTCTGTTTCACCAGAGTGAATTAACCATTCAGACTGGGGGGAAAAATAGTCCTAGTGAAGTGAAATCCATTTTGAGAGGTCACCCAAGTCCACCTGCAACTTCTAAAGTGTAATTTCTGATAAGTATAAGTCTTGCATACTCCTGAAAACTTCCAGGGAGGTAGGGTCTGCAACCTCCCCAGGCAATCTTTTCCAGTGGTTAACTAGCCATGTTATTACCAAGTGTTTCCTAATGTTTAACCTAAATTTCCTGTGCTCCTGTTTAACCCAATACTTCTTATCCCTATCCACAGTGAGTAAGGAAGACTGCTCCTTTCCTCTTCATGTGCATGTGTATTACACAGTAGTCCTTCTCAGCCTTCTCTGCAGACTATATGAGAACATTCTTTCCAGTTCTCCATGCAGCCTGTGTTTCCTAGATCTCTGGCTGCCCTCACTGCTCTCTGCTCATTCTTTTCTGTTTGGTATTGTTTCTTTTTTGAAGCAGAAATGTGTTGCCCAAACTAGATATGATGCTCCAGCTGCCAAAATCGCATTGTATTCTAAGCAAACATCCTTGGACTAACCTGCTATTGCCCATGCGTCTCTTCCCAGTTTTACCATGTGCAGAAAGTAAGTCACTCTGTTCTAACAAACAAGGCTGCAGTAGAAGTATTTCACAGAAGCAAATCCAGGGCAGATGCCTGCAGAAATGTACTTAACAACATCCTTCCAGTTTGACAGAGAATTTTGTAGGTGGAGGGGGACCATATTTTCCCTAGTTCGCTTATGACCATGAGGAAGCTGATACTGGAAAGCTTTAATAAAGTTGAGATTTATCTACTGCTTCTCCCATATTCCCACTGAAGGAAATTAAATTGGTTTAACAAATCTGTGTTTTTGACAAAGCCATGCTAGCTGTTACTCATCTCCTTGTTATTTCCTGAGTGGTTACAAATAATTTGATTGTTTCCGTCTTTTTCCAAAAACTGACCTTCACTCACTGCTCTTTAATTCCCCATTACAATCTTTTCCCTCCCTGTAAGGAAATGCACTCTGTGCCATTTTTCTGTCTTCTGGATATTTACCCATCTTGCATAAGCTCTCAAAGACGAATCTCTAATGGCTCTGAGATTGCTTCAGACAGTCCGGTTGGATATCTTAGGACAAATTGTATCTCATCCAGCCAATTTGAAAGATCTAATTTATCTAAGTACTATTTAATCTGTTCTTTCCTTGTTTTCACTTGTTTCTGCCCCTTTGTTGTCACTGGTGCTGTTTCCTGCCTGATCTCATTTGACCTTTTTAGTAAAGATTGCAGCAAAAAAGGCTTTAAGCACTCAACCTTTTCACCATCAGCTGTCAATAACTTTCCCTGTCTTGTTCGATAGCAGGCCAAAGCTTTTTTCCTCATCTTCCTCTTATTGTGAAGTGTGTTTGCAGCATGTTTTCTTGTTATCCTTATTCTTGTTATGCCCCTCTGTGTTCCCTGTTCTCACTGGACCCTCCTGATTTGGGCCTTACTATCCCTCTCTTTTCTTTCATCCTGGTCTTCAAAAATCTGACCTAGGTTTAACTTTCTGCGCACTTCTGGTGTTCGAGGTCAGCGAGGAGTTCATTATTTAGCTAAGGTGGCTTCTCACAACACTTCTAATGGTTTTGCTGCTTTGGGATAATTTGTACTTGTGCCCTTAATAAAACTATTTTAAGGAACTGTCAGCTACTCCGAGCTTGCTCCCCATGAGATATTGCCAATTCTTTGAGTATATTTAAGCTTTTTTAAAGCCTGGTGTTTGTTTTTTTGCTGTTCTTCTTCCCTTTAAGGAGCAGTGAGTTTTCTCATTCTGTGATAACAAACACCCCAATTGCCTTCTAGTTTCATATTTCTAAACCTGTTTCTCCTGACGCTTAAAATCAAGAGCGAGGAGCCTTCCCTTCAGCTGCTTGGTAGCAGGACAGTAGCCCTGGTAGCAGGACATTGGCAGTGTGGGTTTTGTGTCCTGTGGTACCCTGTGTCCTAGCAGGTATCTCCATCAGCCCCTCTGCCGTATGGCTCCATCGCCTGCGAGCCCAGCGCTCTGTGTGTGTGATTCATCTTGCTGCCCTCCGACCCAAGTAGCTCGGTCCATCTGTTCTTTGTGGCTTTACTCTAGACACCCCGCACCCCCCCACCGGGACAGCACCTGCGTTCGTGCCCTCTGTTATTATTAGCTGGGGATTTTCAACTGCTTCATCTCTTTCCACGTTTTAGGCTGTGGAGGGAATGTGTCTCTGGACAGCGTTTCATCCCTCTTCTCCCTGAACAAACTGTACTCTCTGTATTAATATTCCACTCATGTGAATTATCCCAACAACTTTCAAGTGCCAATTAATTCATAATTTTGAGCACGTATTAAAACTTCCAAGCCCTCCTGTTTATTCCCCATATTTCTTGCATAAGTTCTTGAGATTTACTTTCTGTGATTGCACCCAGCATATATCAGGAGTAACTCTGTGAACTCAGCAGGTCGTGTTTCGCTGTCGTTTACAGGAATGTCAATCCAAATGATTCTACTGATTGGCAAGAAGTTATTTCAGATTTACTCGCGTGATGGTAAAGGAAGAATTTGGCCCATTGAAATGAATTCTGTGCGAAACAGGTCTCGGCCAGGAGGATTAAGCATGTTTCTCTAATTGCTAGATGTGTTACATTGTATGTAATCAGTGTAGTGGCAATAAAATATGATTGCCACACCCAGAGTGTTTCATCACGGAGCTTTTTGGATCCTGTAATTGTCTTCCCTTGTTACTGTGCACACATTAATAAGGTGCAGGGTTTTACATAATTGGAAAAATAAATTAATTTTTTCTTTTTCTTTTTTTTTTTTTGAGAAAAAAAAAAAGAGAACTGTGGCTGAGGTATGCATGCAAGCAGGCTGAACCATGTAGTCCGTGCTACAGCAAAGCAGCAGAATGTGAGGTAGAAAAAAGTCGGCTTTTGAGGTTTTATTACTTTTTGCTTTGTGATGACTGGCTTCGAGCCCACACATTTCTTGAATACACAATAGGGAGTTGGGCAAGACTGCAGAAATAAATTTTATTAACACACAATCACTGCAGCACCAGACAGAATAATCTCCTTTAGTCTCCTCTAGCTGGCAGAGTCCTCTTTGTACCAGGTCAAGTCAATTAGCAGTATAATGTACGACAGGTTTTATTTAAAAAGGGTTTAATTAAAGTTTTGTTACAAAGCTCATACAAACTAACAATCTGTCTTTTAGGGATATGTATTATCTAGAAATTGATTTTAACTTAAACACTAATTTATAGACTGTCCCCTTTAATAAGTATAATTCCTTGGGAGATATTAAGGTCCTCCTGCCCCAAATAAATTCAGGTCCTGATTCAGCAAAACACATAATTACTAAGGACTTCAATGAGGCCACTCATGCACTGAAAGCTGAAGGTGCGCTTCAGCACTTTGCTGAATCGGGGCCTCACCGTGTAAGCACTGCCCTGATTACACACATTGTTCCATTCAGCCATGTCTTTACTGAGAAATGTTTCAAAGAATGTGATGTCTTTAAAAATCTATCTCACACAGGCCATTAAAGATAGGAACATGCCCTTCTGCTAGATATAGATAGCTTTTCACTAGTCCTGGCATCTTCTCAGTTCTTACCCCTAAATACAATGATTTACTTGTTACCTGTGTTTATATTTTTCCAAAAAAATCCTGACCCCATTAATCCTTTATTTTTTTTCCTTTTTCTTTCCACAAGAGAGCAAAGGCTGCCTCCACAGCAGCATAGCTGCGTTAACTGAAATGGAGCTATGCCAGTTTATGCCAATTGAGGATTGCACCCCAAAAGTTTAAGTAGACTTTCTTAATGAAAACTAGGAATGTTATTCTACTGCTAACTACATATTTTCACCTTATTCTAATCCCTATGAAATAATAGTACCCCCAAAAAGCTGAAGAACGTATTGCATTTCAGGATATTTTAAAATTCATCATTGTATATGACTTTTACTTACAAGCAATATAATTTAGAATAAGAAATAGGTGGGCTCTCCCCTGGGCAGTGTGGTTATATTGCATCAAAACCTCTGGATAATTAATTTGCTCAATGGCCAGGGAGGCAGGCAAACTGGGTTCTGTAATCAGCCTTGGAGACACCACAGAACTTGCTACACGTTTATGGCAGGTGCAGGAGCCAGGAACGATGGACCTTGCTGGGGCAGCTGAGATGGGTTGTTTGGATGCTCTCCCTGTGCTGTGACCAGTGCTGGGAAAGACCCAGCAGCACCCGTTTTGTCAGCTCACAGCTGTGAATCCACAGAAGTGGCAGGGGACATCAAGAAGCCTTAGGAGGCATCTGTCTTCTCTTCGCTGCGTATTTGGGAAAGTAGTGGCTTTCTCTTGTAATGATTATTACCAAAGCAAAGCCCCCTCACTATTTATTTTTTACTTTTTAAATCTTTGAGACACATGGAGCGGCGGGCCAGGACTTGCTTTGGTTAATCTTCAATCTGGTTCTGCTGCGTTCTTCCCCATGGTATAAATCTAGACTGCAGCTGGTATGGGTTGCATGCTTAAAAACAAGAAGTCTCAGCACCAAAGCATTCAGAGTAGCAAGCTTGTGTTGGGACTTCTAAGTGTGAGTAGTCTGGAAACCAAAACCATAGAATCATAGAATGGTTAGAATTGGAAGGGACCTTAAAGATCATCCAGTTCCAACCCTCCTGCTGTGGGCGGGGACACCTCCCACTAGACCACGTTGCTCAAAGCCCCATCCAGCCTGGCCTTGAGCACTTCCAGGGATGGGGCAGCCACAGCTTCCCTGGGCAACCTGCTCCAGTGCCTCAACATGCTCACAGGAAAGAGTTTATTCTTCCACTTTCTGCCTTGAGCCCACAGAGATGAGGCAGGGAAGGCAGGTATGTATTTGAAATGTGTGACAAAAGTATAAAATGGGAGTCAAGCAACAAGAAAGGGGAACAAGTGAATTCAGAAAACCTGCAAAAACAAACAGAAAAAAAAGTTGAGCAGAGAAATAAATTCTGGGGGACAAGTCCTACACTGATGATGGCTACTGTCATAGATCCCCTGGCACTGCAGGCTGCTCAGGCTTTTTTGTCCTGACAGCTTTCCTTGTTCCAGCGTAGCTGTTGGGTGGGGATGCCTGGCCCTAATACACATCACAGGCTGCCTGCTAGCTAGAAGAACAGGCTTGCTCATTTAAAATTGAATCAGACTTTGAGCTTACGTTAGCAAGAGAGTAGAGTAAGAAATGGTTTGCAAAAAGATCATAAGCAACCTGATAGAGTCTCAAACCAAACCCTTCAGGATTTGTCCAGTGTCAATGCCCAATCATCTCATAAGTTCAATGCATGCTGGCCATAGGGTATTCTTCCAAACCTGGCAGCACCTATGGTTTTCCCTGGGAGCCCCAGCACACGACTGGGTGCAGGGCTCTGCAGAAATAACCAGCAGGCTCAGGTGTGCTGGGAGGCACAAGGCATTGCCTGTGCTCCCAGCAGAGCTTACGAGGCTGAGGGAGGTCTGGCCCACGCAATTAGACCCAAATATTTTTCCCCAATTGGATTTCTTGTTGGCCAGTCAAAAAGCATGGGGTATTTTTACTTGATATTTTACAAGTGTAAGTCTGTGAGTGACCGTGTTGTTCATAGTACTGGGGATTAAAGGAGAGATGAGTATTTAAGGGCTCGAGTCCTATTTCCCTGGCTTCGTGTGTGCGCCCACCAGGTGTGTGTATTAGATGGGGTGTGCAAACCCTTAGGAGTGTGAGCTGCTGGGGGAAGGTGGAGGCTGACGGTGCACAGCGTGGTGTCAGGGCTGAGCTGCTCTGCAGGCTTCCATCGGATGCTGCAAGATGCTGAGCAGCAGGTGATGAAGCTCTCAAGTACACGGTTAACTTTTAAGGCCCCACATTATTCACAAAGAACACTTTCAGGTTTAAAGTTGCACCATAGTTCTGTGTTGGGGTGGGGTTTGGGGGGGTTTTTTTGGTTTATTTCAAAGCATAATTGGGTTTGAGGCCAAATTGATCAGTACTTTAAGAGTTGAAGCCCAGATGTGTAAAGCAGAATAAACCCACGCCTCCATGTGCAAGAGCCTAATGCATTAGCCCGCTTTTTCATCCACCCTTTCCTTCCCTCCCCTCCAGAAACAGTCTCACCCAATTTTACTGTACTGTAATGGAAAATAGAAACCAGAATGCACTTGGGCCTCCTCTACCCATTTTTTTTATTTTTTATTTTTTAAATGCCCAAATAGGTCCCACAGAGCTTCTCACCAAGTGATTATTTTTTTTTCTTCTTTCAGTCGAAGTATCCCTCTGGGATAAAACACAAACAGTATTAACCCTAAAAGAAGAAAGAACTGCAATGAGAATTACAATATCTGCAAATTAATTTATCTAGCATCTACCATCCTTTTAACATTTGGAGTGATCTTCCTCTGGGAAAAAAAAAAAAAATTAAGGTCAACACACAAACTTCCTCTGCTTCCTGGAATTCTTACATATTTTAACTATGATAACATGATTTGTATGTGTGTGTGTGTAAATGTGAGGGGAGAGGCGGGCGAGAGCTGGCGGAGAGCCCCCTCCCCCTCGGCCCTGGGAGAATGCCTGAAGCATGAGCTCAGCTGCTCGGGCTCCGTGCATGGTGTCATACACTTCCACAAGCAAATTCACAGTGACATTAAGAAAAGAAGATCTGGGGCCCTCATCTCTAAAGTGTTCACAGTGTCCACGAGACAGCTTCCTGCATAAAGGGCTGTTTATTTGTTGAATTATCAAATTGTTACCCCGGGGAGGGGGGTTGGAAATAACTGAGCAGTCCTGGGGTTTTCTTTGGTACGGTCACAAAAATGTTTTCTTCTATGTTAGTTTTCTCCGACGGAAAGCAGGGTCTTTGCATTTCTGCTTCTCCCCCCTCCTTGCTCCTTTATAAATACCCTTGAAAAAAATAAAAAGGTAGCCCACAATTAGCTGTTAATTAAGTCCTTTACAGGTTTAAAATAAATAGTTGATGAAAGCTTAGGAAGAGAATCTCAGCACAAAGCACGACTGTATGACATGGTGTGCTTCTGAGAAGCAGAATTTAAATGATTTGCATATGGCCACCTAAATATTTAATGGTTTTGCAGTTTAGGAAAGCAAGCTCAAAACTATGCCGTGCAGGCTATGATCTTATCTGGCTCTGCCGGCTGCGTTGGGTCAAACGGGCTGTTGTTTTTTAGGGCCCGATCCTGGAATTTGGGAAGCTGTTGGGAGCGCTCGGCACCATTGAAACTGGGGCTGCTCTTGGGCGTTGTGTCTACGTACGTCCGGCTTTCTAAAGCTGCTTGAGCGTTTGAGACTCTTGAAGCCAAAACCTGACAATGTCGCTCCCTTCACAAAGAAGTTTCACACTAGCATCGTATCAGTTCTCAAGCTGCCTTACAGCCCCTTCTTTCTTTTCCCCCCGGCCCCATCCCCCAGCCGCAGCCCGCTACGTACATGCTCCCAAACTCAGCTAAGCATCGGGTGAGTGTGCAGGGCTGAATGCACATTCACAGGAAACAAAACCGTGAGATACTTTCAAAAATGCAGACACACAAAACACTTCTCGACAGCTCCAGGCAGGTGCAGCGTTTACGCTTCAGACTGTCCAGTTTTGCAGCGCAGGACGGGGGCATTCTGCTGAGAAGCCACAGTAAAATATTAACCGAACAGAAAAGTTAAATAAAAAGAAGCAGCTCTTCCCAGTGGGATTGTAGCATTCTCTCCTCTTTGCATTCTTTTGAGCTCATTCATTCCTTTGAGCTGCAATAACAAGTCAGCTATTTGTATATGGTGAGACTTGTAATGGAGAAGAGAGAGAAATTCACTCGGAAGCAAAATTCCAGTTTGCTGTACTTTTTGCAGTGATCGCTACTCTCCTTCCCCAGCTGCAGATAGACTTCTTCCCAATTCCACTTCCAGGCAGCCTAACTCTTTGGCACAGACACCTGGTCCCTGTGATTTAGAGATCAGGTCTCCCACCACAAACATGCATCCAAATAACCAGCATTTTTGGAGCCCTCGCTCCAAGCACTCCATCAGCTGAATGCTTGCGGGGAGGAGGCCGAGAGCCCTGGGGATTCTTAATACCATGCAGAGTCAGGTTTTACTGGCCCAATCCCGGCTACCCAAAATTCCTGTTGACACCAATGGGAGCTGCAGGTGCTCGAAAACCTCTCAGATATATGGATCGCTTCATTCATCATTCAGCTGCAGCCCTGTCTGGACAGGAAGACAGTAACCTTTAAAGAGCAACACTTCACAACCATTAAGCAACTAATATTTTATGCATTTGTATCACAGTTGGCTCCAAAGCCAACCTTGGCAAGTGTCTGGGGGTTTCTCTTGAGAGTAATTTTCCCTGTTTATACTGCTGTTCTGTTTAAGGTGTTTAAGGGTTGTTTCCCTGATCCTTCTTCATTAGAGGTAATTGAATAGTTTAGGAGCTCGATCACTGTTTGGCGGAGTCTTCCAGTCAACAACCCACTGATTGAATAATCGCTTACAAGATACGAAGCCACAGAAAGCTAAGTTTATCACAATTTTCTAGCACTCAGAACATCTTCAAAGTGCTTGGCAGGCCACTAATTACATTTTTATAAACAGCTGTGGATTCAGATCTTGCCAAAATGCAGAAAGATTCCCGTAGCCCGTGATTCCGGTTTCCCTGCAACTTCACTGGCGACTTGGGCAGCAACGTCTTTTGTGCAGGCTTCTCACTTGGGGAAAAAACTCCCTCTGGTTGCTTTGCAGTCAGGTTCTGTGCGAGCCCAGGTCCCAGCCCCTCTCCTGCAGGCTTCTGAGCAGCTCTGTGTTCTTGCTGTGCTGAGAGAGCTCCTATCACCACCCCCAGCGAGACGGAGTTTACCTTCTGCCTGAGGCAGAGCTGTGGCTCAGCCATGCCAATTATAAAAGATGCCTCCCAAACGTGTATTCCTGGTTTCCAGAGTGACTCTGAGGTGCTACCACACCTATCTTTAGAGTGGCTAAAAGTTACCAAGAGGCAATGTGGTCACAGGGAGTCACATATGCTGCTGAGGAGCGTAAGACGAATTGCTAACCAGGTAGCCAGGGCGACTTGGATTCTCAACCCAGAATCCTTAACTGGCAGAGGCAAATCTCTGGGTTTTTGTGTGTGTTTGGCTCTCCTTGTGTCGCTGCAGATACCATGCCTTGCTTTCCTCGTACAGCTGTCTCAAAAACACTTTTCCATAGCCCCTACGGAAACTGTGATACATGTTCCTGTTAGCATCCTACAAAAGCCTTTGAAATGGTGTGAATCCTGGTAAATTTTGAATGTGTGATTGCTTTCATCCTGGGACTGTTGACTCCCTGAAAGCCTTGGAGTCATTGCACCAGAAATGCTGTTGGCATCTGCGATAAGTGTCCAGAGGGCGATGCAGCTGGAGCAGGGTGGCAGGGCTCCTGCACACAAGGAAAGGAGTACAGTAATTTGGCAGGCAGGCTAGGGTTAGGGTCACCTGCACTTATAGGTATTTCACATCCATTCAATTAAACAATGTTAATTAGCGGTGGTTCTTTTTTTTCTAGAATAGTCATAGCTGTTCTTCCCTGTATAATAAAGGAAGAGTGCCACCAGCTTCAAAAGTGATTTCTAAGGACTGATTAAGGAATATTTGTTGAATGTAGAGAGGAATGAAGTCCTACATGTATGGTAATACATCCCCACTAACACAGAATGGCTTTTTGTTGTTCTACTGTCTGGAACATGAGCAATTTATAGTCTGCTGCTGCATCTAATTAGTGGATCTGATCTGTAAATTGAAGCAGTAGAGGCCTGAAATTTTTAAGTCCAAAATTTCCAGGTTCTGTCATTGAAAAAAAGGCTTCATCGAATACTCAAGACGTGGAGTATTATGATATTTAAATGCCAAAGTCGGATACAGCCAGAAAATAAAGGTGTGATCTTCAGCAGTTGCATGGCTGTCTGTTGGTTCAGATTCACAACACAGAGCGAAGGTAAATTGCATTCAATGTTGATATGTGGGAAGAACTTGGCCTTGCGTAGCTCCCTCCTTGGTACTAGCCAAGATAAAAATACATCAGGATTACCAGCATCTAGGAAACTAGCATATGGTGCTGCTGCAGAATGTAACACTAATATATTTTAAAAAAACATTATTTTTCTCTTTTTGTGCAGTCCCTCATTAATCTAGATGCCATTCAGTCCCCTGACTGATTTTTTCCCCGCATTTTTCCCATGAAAAGAAAGGATATGCTTGAATTAATTTAATTGCCAAATGTTTTGTTCAAATAGCTGTGGCAGAAATAACTTTTAGTAGCCAGGTTAAATAGCCCCCTTCACTGTGGCAGTTAATGCTTATTGTTGCTGTCAGCCCCTCTGCATTGACTCGGGATCATTCTGCTATTAGCGCTGAAGTGGCTTGGGAAGTTGCAGTGCTTCCTTTTCTCTCTCTCTCTCCCCTTTCTTTTTCCTGCAAGAGCAAGGAGATCTCACCGTAATCTGGGAACAAGTTGTTTTCAAATACTTTAGGAAGAGCCAGAGCGCTCAGAATGAATTTAAGGGTTCATTTCCAAGCCAGCTGAAAATTGTCTTTGAGCAGGCCTGATCCTTCGCTGGTGTAAATCACTGCTGCCGTGGAGCTGTGGTGTGCACATGGAGTTGGCATCAGCCAGGAGACATCCCCTACAACTGGAAGCCATCTACCCACCTTTTCCATCCTCCCATGGCAAAAAGCAACTTTGATGCTGCTCCAAATAGCAACGGGTGCCCAAGAGCTGCAGAGTGGGGTGGTCGCCACCACCTTTGTGATGGGGGAAATTCCTGCCCTGTCCCAGCCTCAGCTGCACTAACCATGGCAGAAGGGAGGGAGGGAGAGAACCTGGATCAGGTACCTCTGACAAGCTTTACCTGCAGGAGTTAGATGCGAGAGCTGCACCTTTTTCTGCTCTTCCCAAAGTTAATCTATTGTGCACTCTACAAAAACAAGAGCGAGGCTGAAGTGACAAGGCTAAAGAAAATGCATTCCTGTTGATTCTGTCATTTCTGCCACTGCTGTCAGCCCTGAAGGTTTTGCATTTTAGTAAACAGAGAACTCATTATGACATGCAAGTGACTTGAGAAAAGTGATGGTAAAACAGAGAGTTCTTTTTTGGAGAAAAATATAAAAAACAAAAACATGCTCTGAACACTGAGATGGGTATGCACCAGAGAGATCATCAAGCAGAATTGTCAGCATCTTTCACCAAATCCCACAAATGCCACCAAACTTTCATAAGCAGCTGATGACAGGGCCATAAAGGTCCAAAAATTCATGGGCTCTGGTCTGTGAAGTCTACTGCCAGTGGGCAGGTAGCCTGCTGCTGAGTCCATGGTACAGTAGAGCACGTCCGGGTGGCAGAAGTGCTCAGCAGGCAGCAGGTCAGAGACAGACCTATCTCCACCCAGGAGCATTTCCCTTGTGGATGGGAAGGCAGCAAAGAGGGTAGCTGGGGTTAGAAGTGCGGGCACGGCAGAAGGACCAAGAGAAAGTCTTAAGGAGCAGTTGGGTCAAAGGAAAAAAGAAATGCTGTGCAGGAATGGGTCGGGTGACCAGGGTTTGAAGACGGGCAGGAAAACAGCAGGACCTAAGGGGACAGACTGCAAGGACATCCTTGCCCAAACTCCCAACAGCTCACCGTGGTATTCTCCTTTCTTTCTAGTCTTTGTGAGTGCTGGCAATCAGCTATCACTCTTGACCCTAATGAACAGAGAGTTACTCTCCCTCCCATCCTTTTGCACTTGTGCGTTGTGTAACTTTTTCGTGACAGATCTGTACCTACACGTAGTTAAGTTCAAGCTGTTTCTTGAGCTATATGAGAAGTCTGAGACTGTACCTGTGAAATCTTTTGACCAATTTTTTTTTTGGGGGGGAGGGGGAGAAGAGAGGAGTGTGGTCCAGTTTCTTAGGACAGTGCTTTCTTACTAATTTTAATAACAAAATGTGTAATTCTGGATGGATGCCATAGTTGTGCAAGTCACGCTGAGATTGTATTAGACATAGAAATGTATCTTAATAGTTGGTATTCATTCCTGCAGTGAAGGGATGTAGAGCTTTATTTTTTGGCTAAAGAAATCTGACACTAGTTGAGACAACACACGTTTCATACAAGGCTGCATCCGCTAGCAAATGGATGCATATTTATATGACAGGATATGCTCAATAGCCCTGGGAAACCAAGATTTGAAATCAATAATTTCTAGTAAATCACAAACTGACATTGGCAACATCTTAGTCAGGCTGAATATCTGTGTCATCACAGACACTCTTCTTTAATAAAGAGAACATACGATGTTTCATGCCTTGGTTATACATTTTCTTGACAACTGCAAAAAAAGTATAATTTCTGTGTTTGATCCAAGGGATCTCTGACAAAGGGAAGAGGGTAACATTTGTTTCTGTGGGCTTTATGGTTTTAAATCTCAGGGCCAATTCTGCCATCAGGTAGTTTATGAATATTCATATAAATTGTTTTGAGTTGAAGAATATGTAACTTTGCCATGTATCTGGCATGGAAAGAATAGTTTGACAGTCATGAAGTCGAGAACTCTTTAAAAAAAGTGTCAGCTCTAGCAAAGAGAGGACATCTCCAGGTGTGAAAGGGAAAATTAAGGTTAAAAGGTGTGTGTTTCCTGAGGGAAGCAGAATTATGTGATACTATCTTAAAAAAACAAACAAAAAAAGAAAAAAAAAAAGAAAAAAAAAGGAGCATCTAGAACTATTTTTGCAGACTTAGATATTTAAAGCCATTTGGAATCTCTTGTGCCAGGTGTGGGCCAGAGTCTGTCTTTCTGTTGACTTCTAGAGGAGTTGGGGCAGGTCCATGTGTTCCTGTTCATTGCATGTGTATGGACTGTATGATCCAGCAGTGAGGAAACAGCAAAGCTGGAATTATTACTAAGCCTTTTTTTGCATTTGGTAACCAAGCAGACATTAACATCATGATTTTAACCTATACTTTAGTAGAAGCTCCATACTTCATGCTGTGTACCTTTCTATGAAAATATGAAGACATTACTAATAGCGTTGTCTTCTCTTAACTCCTAAGCACTGAGATAATGGTTAGATCTGTGTCTTTTTTTTTTCTTTTTTTTTTTTTTTTTTGTACCGAAGACAAAATCATGATTCACTTTGATTTATGTGATTTCCTAGACTAGCTCATGTACCCACTGAAATGTTAATGTGCCAGTCCATCCTCTCATGATTTTACCTAGACGCTCTTCCACGGACACTCATGTAAATAGTGACCTACTGAAGGAAATGTTGATCAACTGGGTTCTTTCATGTCCCAATCAACAAAGGCCACGCTGAAACCCTTTAGCCAACAGTTCACAAACAAAAGTTTTTTCCTTGAAGTTTTCTATTTTCCTAAAAGTAATTCTTCTCAAAAAAATTAGAATTGATACATTAACAATTCTACATATTTTTCTACATGACTTATAAAATTACTTAATGTAGCAAGCATTACTGAGGAAATTAAAATGGTTTATTGACGCTTTTTATATATTTTCAGGTATTTTCCATATATTTTTACTAGGATCAAAAAGACATCCAATTAAACACATTCCGAAATGACTTGACATGCTGTTTGACTCAACACATGATGTTATAGATTATCTATGCTTAGAAAGAAACTGGCTAAGAAACTTGCACCACTACGTGCAATTTGTCCAGCCTATGGTCAGAGACAAGATACCAAACAAGCTAGATCAGGCCCAAGTTCAACAGTGCCTAAATACAGCTGATACTAGACCTTTCTTTAGGAAAGACCCTGCTTTGTACAGCTTCCAGCATTTATTAGTTCAGCACCAGAGGTCACATCCAGACCTTTGCAATAAATAGCCATTGACGACTTTGCCCTCCTCCAGAAGTACTTCCAATCCCCTTTGAACCCATTTATTCTAAAACATCCATCCATGGTAATGATCTCTACAGTGTAATGAAGTGCTTTTTGAAAATGGATGTCACTGATAACCCCCCCCAAAAAATATTATTTAGGGGCATCTTTGATCTGATGGGAATTCTCATGTGCTTCTGTGTATTATGCTGACTTGTGATTACGCCACAGTTGTCTTCATTCCTTGAAATCAGCATTAGATTTGTGTGGGTTTTCTTTAATTTTCTATCAGAGGAATAATTTCATGTCTTCTTTATAATCTTCCTCATCACCTTGTTTGTGTTCAGCCTAATAGTTCTCTCTGCTGTGGGTCGGAGTTACCCACATCCCACAGTCCATACCTTGCTCCCTTGGATTTTGCACCTCATTCTCACATGCAAAGGGTTTGCCTTTCGGGTAAAATTAGGACAAACTCTTGTTGTAGCTTATGAAGGCTTTCGTATATCTGTTGCAGTTCATGTGATTTTATTCCCCGAGAGATTTGCTTTGTGTTTTAGCTCCCTAAAAACATACACTCAAAGTGTATTTCAGCCAAAGCCATTGATTTCACCTGATTTCAGGGGGAAAACATGCAAGCTGCAGCATTTCCATCCATCTGATTCTGGGTCACTGACATATTTGTGAATCCTTCAGTGAATCTGTGGTGAATCCTTGCCCTGCTCAGTTGCTGCTTCCTGTTGGTGCCCAAGACATGCCGTGGAGCAGCCCTTGTCTGCTTGGACTTTTCTTGTCCATGCTGATGTCAGGAGCTCCCAGAGAGCTCCCGAGAGAACAGCGTCCCAGCATTAAGGTTACCTGGATGAATAGTTTAAGCATGCTTAGTTCATACCAACCTGGAAGATGCAAATCTTTTCTCTAGCCCTTTTCCACCTCAGATTGGCAGTGCCTGTTGCTCACACAGGTCAAGACTGTCTCAGTGCGTGATCCTTTCACTTGGTGAACGTAACATTGGGCAGTTATTTAGCACTTTGCAGCTTTCCATCTAACATTTCTCCTCAGATAGCTAAAAAGATGCTGCTTTTTTCAAAACCTGTGGAGTACAGGACAAGCATTGGTTCTGTTTGAGGTTTGGTGGGGTTTTTTTTTCAGAAAAGATAAAGTTCAGTGCACGCCTTTCACCATTTTTAGGCACATTATAATTGCTCACCTCTCAGTCTCTGACTTTTGAATAAGACAGCTCTCTTTGGAAAGAAATGATGCTAGTTTGACTAAGTGAACAAAGTAAATTATCATTTCTATGGATATTAAAGATGCTAAGTAAAATATGGCAAACTACTGTAAAATCAATAAAGAACAGGATTAATCCCAGCTGGTCAGGCCTGGGTTTGATTTCCAGCCTTGGGGGAAGCATTTGAGATTCTAGGATGCGTTCTGGCAAGCCTTGGCCCATGGCCACGTGTATTGGGTTTGCATGGCAAGGTTTTGGTGCTCCAGGGGCTGGACCAAAGATTGCCCTGCAGCCCGTGGTGACAACCATGGTAGAGGCAGGTGGTTCCCCTGCAGCCCATGGAGGTCCATGATGGAGTAGATATCCACCTGCAGCCTGTGGAGCAGGTGGATGTGCTGCAGTACATCTGCAACATATTTCTCTGCCATAACCCCCATTCCTCATCTTCTTGTGCCATTTAGGGGGAGGAGTCAGAGAGAATCAAGAGTAAAGTTAAGCCAAGGAAGAAGTGAGGGGTGGGGAGAAAGATGTTTTAAGATTTAAGTTTTATTTCTCATTACCCTACTCTGATTTGATTGGTAGAAAATTAAACTAATTTAACCGAGTTGAATCTGTTTTGCCCGTAATGGCAATTGGTGGGTGAACTCTCCCTGTCCTTATCTCAACCCACAAGCCTTTTGTTATATTTTTTCCCCCCATCCAGCTGTGGAGGGGAGTGATAGAGCAGCTTTGGTGGGAACCTGGTGTCCAGCCAGGGTCAACCCATCACACCATAACAGCCTTTATGCCCTTCAAACTGCCTCTTTTCTGCAGAATCTAACCTCATGCAGCTTCAGCTTGTTCAAAAAAGCAAATGTTGCCACAATTCTGCTGTGGACTAAGCAAGTGATAAAAGTACTTGTCTCCATTTGATTTCCATCTGGGAGTATATCCCACCTTGCAGAGGAGAACACAAACCGCTCTCTGGCAGGCAGATCCCCTTGACAACTACAGGCAGCAGCATCATTCCTGCTGCATGAGCAGGAGCAGACAGGACTCCTATACACCCTACTCGCTTCATCTTCCTTTGGGGGAAGTCCTTTGGTCTGGTTTTATGAAGAGAACAAAGCAAATGCCAGTCCTTAGAAAATACTGCCTTTTGTCGGGGACTTCAGATGCCTGGCAAGAGTCATGAATGACGTGGTTTGTCCAAAACTTCTGGACAAATGACTCTCCATAGAAAAACTGGCATGGATGGACCTACCATGCATTTATCATCCGATCGTGGTGTTGCCAGTAGATCCAGTATATCTGCAGAATGTGGGAGTCCCTGTGTGTCCCACATGTTTCATACGTGTGTCTCTTAGCCCAAAAAACTCCAGGCAGAAAGGTGGGAGTCCCTGCATATACACATATGTCTTCAGGGGAGGGTTCTAGGCGGACAGCAGCACCTCCTTGCAGGTGGAGCTTAATTCATGCGTGATGAATGCGTGTCTTCACTGAGCTTGCTCATTTTAGGTGACTCCTCCTCAGCTTGTTGGCTCTTTCAGAACCCATGCTGGTGCCCTAATGGTATGTTTGAACCCCAGCACCTCAGCCAGGGTTGCAGAGTCAATCTGGGTGGCCCACAAACCCAAACATCAGGCATCAATATGCCTTCCCTTAGACACTGAAACCTTTTGAGATCCAACCCTCAGAGTCTGTACAATTGAGGGTGTTTGCACCCATGCAAGTTTATTATTTTTGTATTTCTTTTTTTCAATAGACAAAATATACTAAGGTAATTTTAAATAATATAGAAGGCAAAGCCAGTAGAACAGTGAACCAATAAACTTTCCAAACAATGTAAACTGAAGTGACACAAATACTGCTCGGGGGAGTGAGCCCGTTCATACAGCAGTCACAGGAAAGATGGAGGCTTCAGCAAAGGCAAAAACAAGTTTTTCTCTGGTGATGAACTGATTCTCCTGATAGTTATGAACTCAGGGCACAAAGATGGGCTTGGTCTATAAGTTGAAGATGATTGCTGTGCGGAAAACTTTCAGGAAAGTAAAGCTAGATTCTGGCTCCACTTGTATGTATTTGGCCACAGCAACTGAGTTTTATTCAAATAATTTTATAGAGCATAATTTACTAATACTACTGTTTTAGGAATGAATAAAAAGTCAGACATTTTATTAGAGATGGTACTATGTCTTTCGCATCTCATCCTCTGAGTCAATGTGCCGGGCCAGGGTCTCTAGCATCTCTGGTGTGTCAAGACAGGAGTGACAGTCGTACCGAGTTAGCAAGGTAATGAAATGAAATTATACCAGCAATAATTTTTGGACCCAGGGTGCTCTCCAAGCTGCCTGCAGCTTGCTCTTCCCAGTCCTTTCTGCACAATCCAAGAGGAAGTCTGAATAGGTTCTCAGCTTTCAGTTGATGGTCTGTCAAAATTAATATTCAAGGACTGCAGCTTGTAACAAGCACATTTATAGTCATATGAGAAGTGCGTGGTTTTATGGGAGCTTTCCATTCGGAATTGTATCTGTCTTCAAAGACACAGGTACACAGCACAAAGGGGGAAAATGAAACAACTCCACTGTTTCCTTCTCGGTAACCTGGGTTCACCTGTGTGAGATGAGTTTAACCCTTTTGTGAGTGTTCAGAGTGCTGAGTATCATATGGTAACGGCATTAAGAGACAGGAAACTACACTTTTTAAGAATAACTCAAACCTTTACACTTCAGTGATTTTTACACTTTGGTTTGGAGGAAAAAAAGAAAAAAGAAAAAAGAAATTATCCATTAGTTGTATTTCTGAGCTACTCTACTTTTGTACTAAGTAAACTTGAAGTTCTTAAAAAAAAATAAAAGGCAGTAAATATGCTGCCAAGCAGCATTTTGCCTGTTAAAATACTGTCCGTAGGCTGCGTGATTTTTTACTGCATGCACGAAAAAAAAAAAAAATTGAAAAAAAAAATCCTTGGATCTGTGAGGTTTCCAGTTTTCTAGAGAAGAAAGTGTTACTTCCCCTTTAAGCCGGGAGCCGTTCGTGTNTAGTTGCCGGCCCGGGCTCGGAGGGGCTGGTAAAGTTTGCCGGGGCGGTCCCGGGAAGTGCCCACCTTGTGCTGGCTCTGCCCGGCTCCTTCGGCTTTGGGGGAGGGGGGTTTGAAGGAGCGGGGACCAGAAACTTGGGGTGAAGGTTTCGTCCTCCTTTCTGGTGAGAGCTGGTGTCAGTCCGGGGAGAGCTTTGCGGCTGGAGGGAGAGAGGAAAGGTGGTGGTAGGGGGAAAGGGGGGGTCCATGGGCTTAAAAATGGTGGTGAACAAGGTGATCTCCGGGGCGGTGCAGTCCCCGGTCCGGCGGCGGGGCAGACGGNAGAGACAGGAAACTACACTTTTTAAGAATAACTCAAACCTTTACACTTCAGTGATTTTTACACTTTGGTTTGGAGGAAAAAAAGAAAAAAGAAAAAAGAAATTATCCATTAGTTGTATTTCTGAGCTACTCTACTTTTGTACTAAGTAAACTTGAAGTTCTTAAAAAAAAATAAAAGGCAGTAAATACGCTGCCAAGCAGCATTTTGCCTGTTAAAATACTGTCCGTAGGCTGCGTGATTTTTTACTGCATGCACGAAAAAAAAAAAAATTGAAAAAAAAAATCCTTGGATCTGTGAGGTTTCCAGTTTTCTAGAGAAGAAAGTGTTACTTCCCCTTTAAGCCGGGAGCCGTTCGTGTGTGTGTGTGTGAGAGTGTATGTGTGTGTGTGTCTCCTCCTCTTTGAGTGACACAGCACTTAGATATGCCTATCAGTAACTTAAACCCCACAAACTCCACCTTCTAAGTGAGGAAGCTGTGGGTTGATGGAAATGTAGTGAGCAGATTGAGACAGACAGTGAATCATTAGCAAACTGCAACGCCAGGATGAACTTGTCTGGAACCTAAAAGGAGAAAACAGTCTCCCGAGTCCTCGGCGGTGCTGGGTTTTGCTAAATACAGCCAAAGTGGATCTAAAAGCCGGTTGATCCCCAGTCCAAGATGCTGCTGGTTTCCCAGCGGGTAGAAGCACCACGCATGGAGCCACATATTCCAGTAAGTAGCATTTGAAANGGGGGGGACAAGCCACGCCGGCCAGCCCCGTCAGCCTCCCGTGGGTTTCCGTGTCATTCCTGGTGTGGGGAAGAGGAGGTGGATGCTGCCGGTCCCGGTCCCCGGGGGGCGAAGGGGATTAGGGCAGTGCCGGTGTGCCCGGGTGGTGTCCCCCGTGTCAACACCGCCCGGCGCTGGGGGGCGGAGGAGGGAGGGGGTGTCATTTAAACTTAGACCAAACGGGTTGGGAAGGACAAACCCAGCATCGCAAGGGGACTCCCCTCCGGGAAGGTGGCACACGTAGAAGAGGGTAGTGCCGGTCCATAGTATTAGTATTATTATTTTAATAACTCATGGTATTTGTGTTGGCAGCGGCGTGCCTTGGTTATTTTGGGAGTCTGAAGCGCACGTTCTATAGGCAGGATTTGAAACAAAAGGCTCCGCCGAGCCCAGAAGGAGCCCTTTCAGGGTTATTCCTGAAAAGAGTGCGGAGCCCGGCATCCAGCCGCCGTTTTGGCGAGGCTGCGTGTGCGTGTGTGTGCGGGAAGGGGAATAGCCCCGAAGTGAGGGAGCTGGTGCAAAGGCGGCGTGTTTTGCCGCTCTCTCCGAGACTCTGCGCGTATTTGAAAGAAAAAAAAAAGAAAGAAAACAGGCTTGCTGACTCACGATTTAAACTGTTTTGGTTTTCTCGTCCTGTGATTAAGATCGGGGTTTAGAGCAATCGCAGGGGAGGGTAAACAGGGCGCTCGCTGACTCGGTCCCACGGCTCCTTCTAAGGCAGGGGGTTGCCCCTTCTCCCCCCAAATCCATCGGCAATCCCTCCTCCCGGTCCCTCCTCCCGGTGCCCGGCCTGTTGCTTGGCCCGGGGGGGAGCGCCGGGGCTGGGGGCACGGCGGCTTTTGTTCGCCTTTGGCTGGCGGGGGGGG
>VXBW01001767.1:0-78723 GCA_013400375.1 Thinocorus orbignyianus
GAGGAGGGATGGAGGGAGGGAGGAGGGATAGAGGGAGGAGGGAAGGGGCCGGTCTGCAGCCGGTCCGCCCCCTGCCCGTCCCCGCCCCCGGCCGGTGCCGGTGCCCGTCCCCCGCGGTGTTTCTGTCGGTCTGTGTGTCTGTCTGTCTGTCGGGCGGCGCCTGCGGAGGGGAGTTTCCAGGAAGTGGCCATATTGGATCCATTCAGCCGCATCCAGCCGCGGCGGGGACAGCCGTGTCGCCACCGACAGCCCCGGCTATGGCCGCCACCGACCTGGAGCGATTCTCGGTGAGCAGCCGCCCTTCTCTCTCCCCTGGGCTTGTTTTTTTTACCCCGTCGGGGGCAAATTCGCGTAGCCGGTGGTGGGGCTGGGGTATTCCGGGGGATGCTGGCCGGGAGGGAGGGTGTCGGTGCTGGAAAAAGGGGCGAAACCGGTGCTTTCCATGCGGGAAGGTCCCAGCGTGGGCTGGGAGGCTCCGGTGCTCGGTCTGATGCTTAAACCGGTAAGAAAAACCTTCTGTGAGTTGTCCTGGGGTGTCCCAGGCGCTCCTGAGAGTGTCCTGTATCCCCATCCCTTTAGGCATAAAGCACCCCCCGACGAGGGGCGGAAAGAAATGGGGTCAGAGCTTCCTAAATGAGAACTGTTTGCATACCGCTGGTATCCAAACACTGGCAACAGCCAGTAACTTAACGGGGTGTGTGTATATAACACCCTGAGAGACAGGCTGATTCAAACAGGGGCAGAGCAAACCCTTGAGGTGTGTGAGCCAAGGTCTGGAGAATCCTTTACGGCAAATCTGGAGCGTGCCCTGGGCACCATCGCCTCTCTGCAGCTCACACGTTGTGTAACTGCTGTCGGAAGTCAATCTGGCTAAAATCTGTGTCGGTTTCAAACTATTCTTTGTCTAAGGCTTGAGTTGTTGGGTTTTTTTTTGTTGTCGTTGGAAGGCTTTCCTGGTTAAATAGCTGGGTGATGCGTCTCACAGCCTCTCGGGGCTAAAAATGTTGGTTTTTTTACCGCACTAAACAGCAGAGCTCTCAAAAGTCCAAAACGTCTGGTGTGATATTGCTAAATAAATGGGACCAGCAGTGGTGGTTGCCTGAATTATAGGCATGCCGTTGGAGCACAAACAAGTCCCTGCTACTGTTTTCTCTGTAAACTGCTTATTGCCAAGAATCTCAAACTCCGCTTCAATTTCTTTGAATCCTGGCCCAAAAGTTTCCAGCTCAAGAATGAATTTGCAACACTGTAACTTTTTTTTTAAGGACTTGCATCAAGGAAAATTGATTGTGGGCTCTCCTTTGAGAAGGCAAATGCTTCCAGGCTCTGGGGAGAGTGGGTTAAGGTAAAGCTCCAGGGGCAGGGAGTGGAAACACCTGAACTGTCTCACTGCAGTTCTCTCTGTTGTATCACATATAAATAATTTCAGTGGTGATTCAATGTGCCTCTGCAGATTTTCAGAGGTGTTAGAAGAAGCTAAAATATTGCCTAGCCTGGGAGAAAATGAGAACTTAATCTCTTGTTCTTTGGTGTGGGTACGTGAAGGCTTGGTGTTCTTGTGTCAATATCCTGTCACTTTTATTTAAAAAACAAAAAAAAGCAGAGGGGGGAAGTTCCCGGAGGTACTTGGCTCTTCTTCGGGCACCACGGTGAAATGGCTGGGCTCCAACATGACTTTGGTGCCCAAGTCCGTTAGGAGGAAACCTGCTGGCTTTGTGTGGGGAGCCAGGGTGAGCGCAGAGGGACCTGTGAGCCCAGTAGATTTGGGAATGTGCTGGTCTTCACTTTGGACTAGTTTTCCTTTTGTCTGGAACCATGGATTTGGCAGGAGTGGGTGGGAGAGCAGCATCTCCTTTCCACTTGATGTAGGGCAGAGAACTGTCCCAGCCGCTGTTCCCTTTATCTTGGGCACATGTCTCAGCTCTGAGGCTGTTCCTCCAACAGGATCATGGAAACCTCATGATGAAGGTGTTCCGAGTTGTTCTCTCTGCAGGGTTTACAGCTTTCTTGGTGCTGCTTTTATGTCGCTGTGCCTCAGCTTCCTGAGCATGAAGTCTGGGTAGAAATAGCTCGTTACTGCCAAAAAGAGGTGATGATAAATTCATTTATTTTTATCAGCTGTCTGTATCTGCAGTGAGAAGCACTGTTGAAAAAAGCCTCCAAAGGAGGTTTGGGAGATACAATAGGTCATGCTGTTGGGATTGGTGAAGCTATTTATAAGCGTCCAGCTGACTCTGACATCCTGGAATGCAGTGACCCTTAGGTTTGGATAATGTGTTTTCAAAACTCCCCAGATGCAGGCTTCCCTTGTGCAGTCCTCCAGAACGCCTCTGTCTCCAGCACAATAAAGTTCCCTTGGAGTGCTGCTGTTGGAAATGACCAACAAAAGCCAATGAAAGGAAGCTCGGCCCATAGAAAGCTGCCTCTGAGGCAGCAGCATCGCACCCGTGGTGCTCAAGACCGCCTTTGTTTTTGTGAATGTAGCGCTTGTGAGAGGGATTGGCTTCAGCCTCTGGAGACTGGAGTTTTCTGCCCTGGGACAGCAGCTCAGCACTGCCGGGTTCAGGTTTGGTCTGCAGGCATCGCTTCTGGATACCTGTTGTCTTCATGAAAGTCTGGTTTGGTTATGAAATACTTTAATTTGCCATCAAAACTCAGAGCTTCTCCGTTGCCCGCTCTGGCTGGCGCTGAGCTGGCACACGTGGTGGCCATGTGCTGGAGCTGACACTGGCAGTATTTGCGAAGATGTTGATGTGTTGAGTGGGAAACAGCCCAACCACCACGTGCCAGAGGAAGCTGGAAAGAGCGTGAAATGCAGCCGGGAAATGCAGAAGCTCTGGAGGAAGCTCGAAAAGCTGGAAAGAGAAGAAGTGATGGAGATGCGTAGGAGACTAAACGGGATGAGATGTGAGACCCAGACTGTAAGACTCTGTTGCTTCTGAGAAGCTTTTCCAAGCCCTCAAATCTGTTGCTGTCTCTCTTTTTAAAGAAAACCCATCGACCTCCCAAAATGCTGTTGCTTAACGAGCTGCATTAACCCGTTGTCTGACAGGAGGTGCAGAGGTGGTTGTGTGCTCTCAGACAGGAGAGGAGCAGGAGTCCTCAGCCTTAGAGTTGGACTGAAATAAGAATTTAAGGTTGTGCCCTGGGTTTTGAAAATGTCAGGGCTCTTTGCTTTGTGTGCACACTGTGACCTTGTGCATGGACAAGGGACTTGGGAATGGGGACACCTGGATGCTGGGTGTGCACTGTGGCTGAGAAGATGCCCCTTCATGCCAAGGATTGATACCTGGGCCTTTCCTGGTAGCTTCACTGTCAATTAATGCCCCTTAGAAGATCTTGCCAGAAAAAACACCACTTTATACAGCGGAAAAGCTGAACAACATCTTCCTTACTGGGAAGAGACAATGGAGTGTTTTTTTATTCACAGCAAGGTGCTGAGCTGGGGGGGGTGTGCCCAGTTTGGCAGCTTCCTTACTGGTTTACACACCACTGCCTTCTTGTGACCTGCTCCTGACTCTGTCAGAGGAGAAAGGACCTTTGAACCAAGCCTGGTGCTGCCACAGTGCCTGGGTTGGGATAAACTTCATGTGTTTCTGCTGCTTTCTGTAAGTTCATGTTTTCTCATGGCCTGAACCTGCTCCTCTGTGTGTGGGGCCAGCGTTACACCTTGAGGCAAGAAAGATGGGCAGGAGCAGTGGGCTGAGAACAACTCTGTCTACTGTGGCAACAGAGCCATTGCAGGCCCTAAGCACAGGCTTATATTTTCTTTTAATCAAACTCTCAAGGAAAACGTTTCCATGGCTCAATTCCAGTGGAAACTGGGGTTTGTTTGGATTCGCACATTCCTCCTGCATTTTTTTTTTTATATATATATTTTTAAAATTTTTCGCGGCCGAGCGGCACCATTTGGAAGTTCCAGGGTTAAATTTCCTTGTCTGTTTTTGTCATTCAATTATTTTACCTTTTAGCTTGGAAAAAAAAAAAAACCGAAAACCTCAAGTGATCCCCCATGCAGCGTGGAACAGAGTGACAGATTTTTCTCCGAGCTGGTAACATGCCCCAGGAAGCGAGCCCAGCGAGAGCAGCCCTTTCCCTCCCTGCCCTGGCCAGCTCTGCTGCCTGTAGCGTACGCTTTTTTTGGGGGGGAGGAAGGAGAGATGGGGGGAAAAATGGTCTTCCAGTGGAGGAAACAAATTGGTGGTTGCCTCTCCGAGCCCTGAGATCCCTCCCGGGGAGGTTTGCCTGTGTTCAGACAGGAAACCAGCTCTGACTGTTTCAACCACAAGACCAATTAGCTCAACCACAGTCCCTCGCAGTTAAACACCTATTTTGAAAGTATGCACTGGGAACAGATGTTGCCCAGAAAAACAGTAATTTTTGGGGGGGGTGTGTTAATTGTTGGGTTTTTCCTTCCCTTCCCCCTCCTCCCTCACCCCTTCCCTGCTGTGATGCTGTTGGTGAATCCGGAGCATCTCTCCCTCCTGCAGCAGAGATGCAACGTGTTGTTCTGCGTGGGAGCTCCGGAGCCCGGGCGGTGGGTGGAAGGACGTGAGCTGGCGAACGCTGGAGCTGTGTGTGCCCTCTCCATCGGCAAAACAAACGAAAGCCTGAAAGAATAACTCCCTTTCAGGAGGCCAGCGCCGGTGTCAGAGGGCTGGGAGTCAGTGCTGCGGTGGCAGCAGCTGTCAGCCAGTCCGCGCCGTTGCTGGAAGGCCAAAAAGCTCCCTAAATATTATCTTCTGGAGCAGAATGCCAGCGCTGTCGCCAGCTGCGGGGAGAGGCACAGCCCTGTCTCCGGGTGCCCCCGCTGTCCCCAGTCCTGTCGGCTCGAGTCACCACCACCACGGTGCAAACGGGCTGGGCTGTTTGCCCATCCATGGGAGCAAGGATCAGGCTCATCTCCTTCCCCTTCTCCTGCTCCTCGGGCTCCGAGCTTGGGAGGGGAAGGAATGGCGTGATGCTGAATTGGCTTTTCCCGGGTTGTGCAATTAAGAGGAGGAATCTGGGCAGCCGTGGGACTGAGGGAGAGATGTGCAGGGCGTGGGCACACTTTTTCCACCCCACCTCCGTGGGGCAGGGGCACGTTTATTGTGATTTGACTTTTTGATTATTCAGAATGTGTGCCGGGCACGTTTCAGGCTGTGGTCAGGAGAAACCGCCCTGCTTGTTTCATACTGGCTGCAGCCCTTAGAAATAGCCTTGTCCTGGCCCAGATCTGTGTTTTGATGAGGTGGGACCTGTGTATTTGTGCACAGCATGCTTGGTTCTCCCCATCAGTGTACCTGCAGCAAGCTCTGGGTTTATACCTGGAGCTTTGCATTTGTATTCATGTGTTGTAAAAGCATCAGGTGGGAAGGAGAGCCCATCTCTGCTCCCACAGCAGCTGAACTGAGGGGAAAAACATCCTGGAGGTGCTGCTTCTCCTCTGTCCCAGCCATGCGCTTTCCTTTCAGAGCCCTTTCTAACTGACCCTGGCTCACCTCTGAGTTTCCATCTGGATGCAAAAAGGGCAGCCAGGCAGAATCCACACCCTCCAAAAAAGGGGTGACAGATTTCCAGAGGGCTGGGGGAGGACAGCATCAGTGGGAACCGCAGGATTCTCGGATCCATCCCTGGTTCCTGGTCTCGGCTTGTGGGCTGACCAGGGCCTGTGGATGGGCTTGAGGTTTTGGAGGCACCGCTCTGTTTAGATGTTTGGATTCCTTCGTGAAACCAAAAAGCGTCTGTCTCCCACACACATGAAATTCCAGAGATGTCAGACACCAGTGAGAGAGGTTCCCATGGAGCACTCCTGCCTCGGGGCGCTTGTCCTCCCTGGCTCCACAGCCTCCAAACCAGATTATCCCAAGGAGCTTCAGGGTGAGAGAACCTAGGCTGGGCTTCCATCGAGGGACTTGGGGCTGCTCCCATCCTCTTCTTGCTGCTGCTGGAGGTGCTGTGATGAGACTGTGCCACCACAGAATCGTAGAATGGTTAGAGTTGGAAGAGAACTTAAAGATCATCCAGTTCCAACCCGCCCTGCCCTGGGCAGGGACACCTCCCACCACACCAGGTTGCTCCAAGCCCCATCCAGCCTGGCCTTGAACCCCTCCAGGGAGGGAGCAGCCACAGCTTTTCTGGGCAGCCTGGGCCAGGGTCTCACCACCCTCACANGCCAGCGTTACCACTGCATTACATGTGTGTGGAAACATGCGGGGAATGTGTCCGGAGTCCTCCTTTGGGCTGGCTTTTTCTGGAACGGGAGAGGCAGGACTTGTCCCTCGGCTTCTGCGGGGCTGAGTTTGTGCCTGCCTGCCAAGGGCTGCACGGGCACGTTGTCCCATGGCTGTGGGCTTGGCCTCAAGCACCTTCCCAAGAGCTTGTGGGGTTCACGCTGGAAAAATCCAACCTTCCTGCTCACACAGGTGGATCACTGGGAGAGGAGAGTGTCCCCATGGCATTTAAATAATATATATATATATTCCTGTAGGTGTCTGGAGTGTGTGGGACAGCTCGGGTCAGAGGGACATCGCTGGGTCTCTGCTCCAGACCCCGCTTGCAGCCGGGCTGCTCTGGGCCCCGGGTCCTAATCCCAGTTGATCCTGGATTTCAGCTCTGCTCAGTAAAAATGGGTGCCTTGAAAAAGGGCTGCCAGAGCCAGGCTCTCCGGGTCACTCTCCTTCCCCCATCCTCTGCAGCAAGGATGTTTCCAGCTTGTATTGGTGAATTTTGGCTTATTCTGTGCTTTCATACTAAACAAATAGCTCTGTTCCTCTTATCTTTTTGCTGTATGTTTATTCCAGAGCGAGGTTTTCCTTTCTTTTTGTGTGGCCTTGACTCTTCAGATTAAAGGCGTTCTGCACTAATACACTCGGAGGCTTTCTGGAGGCATGTGTTAATAGGATATAGAGCAGTCGGCTTATTAGCATGAGGACTCTGGTTTAGCTCTTGGAGAGGAGCAGCTGGGATATGGAAAACTTCTTTTCCTGGTGTCCTCCAGGCAGTGTCCCAAGGAGAATGGTCCAGCCGCTGGAAATGCTGCGAGATGCTTGCGTAGGGCAAACTGGGGTAAAAGCACATCAGTGGTGACCAAAACTCTTGGGTTCCTGTTTATATCTCCATTCCCTTCTCTAAAAATATACCCAATAATAGTATTTATTGGAATGGGGCAATAAATTCTGGAAACGTATGTGGGAATTAGCTGTATTTGTTTCAAGTGGTAACTAAAACAAACAATCTGGGTGGCTGAGAGCCAGCGGGGCTTATTCGGCACGATGGGGATCCAGAGCTTTCCCTCCCCCCTCCCCCCAACACTTCAACTGCCACAAGCCTTTTCCCTGGTGCTTTTTTGGGGTAGTTTCACTCAGTTTCTCTCTTGGCGTTGTCCCCTGGCCATGTGTGCCTGCCAGGTGTCCCCTCCTCTTCCTCACACTGGGAAGGGAAGGGGTCCTGCTGGCCGGATCAGCTCAGCGCAAGCTGGGAATGCATCTGCTGCCTTGGGTGAACTGGGGAAAGTCTCTTAGTAGCTAAGGGGGTAAGATTAGTCCCTCGTCAGGGTTCGTTGGGAAATTCCATTGACTAAAAAGCCTCAGCACCTTCTGAAGAAATAATTTTGAAAAGAAATGAGCTGGGGCAGTCTGGTGTGTTCTTGCTTATCTGTATTTTGGGTTCTCTTTAAACAGACCGAAGGAAGGGTCATGTTTGTGTTTTGGACTTTGCTTTCTTGGTTTTGAATAGCTCATGGAGGGGATGGAATTCTCAGGCTGATGAAAAGCTGAACTTTCTCATCCTTTAAGGTCACTTTGGAGGAAATGTCTCTCATTTTTGGTTCCACAGTTTTCTTGGTTTTAACCAACTTTCCTTATTCTCAAAGGCAACATTTGTGTTTGCAGAACATTGTGTGCACAGGGCCCAGCAAATCCTGTTTTGTTCCTTGGTAAACTCTCGTGTGGAGCTTGTGATAGGGTCAGGATGCGTGTTTAATCCTCTCTTAATTAAGAAAGACCTCACAATTAATTAATTAGTCCTCAGAAATGTTATAGGGAAATAACTAAATAACAGCTTAAAGGAGAGGAAGCTTGTGGGAATTTTGCTTTTAGCGTGAAGAGTCAGAGAGGAATTTAAGCCAGAAACAGTCAGTTTGTTTGTGGGAAATTAAAGCTGATGTTGCATTCGCAGGTTGTGAATATCGACTTGGATGTGTGTGGCACGAGGAGAAGATGTGAAGCTTCCCTCTCCCTTCAGACTGAGCTCTGAGAGGCAGCAAAAACTGATGTTTTAAGCCCCTGCCAATTCCTTTGATGCCGTAGATGTGTGTAGGATTTTTATTTTTATATTTTGTAGGTTTGTTTTTTCCTCTTTTGAAGGAGGAAAGGCTGCTGGGGCTGAAGGCAGCGCCTGCAGACATTGAAGCAAGCAGGCTGGTGCAGAAGGGGAGGATGTTGGGAGCATGGATCCCCGCTCCTGGCTGGCTGCTGGGAGCACTGGGAGGCCAGCCCGTTGCTGGGATATCAGTACAAGGTGTGCCGTGGGAATCCAAACACCGGCTTGGCAGGGGGAGCTTGGATACAGGGAAGCAGTGAAGGAGTTTGCCTGAGGAGTTCCTCCCTTAAAAGGAGTTTTCCTTTCTCAGCTTGGATCCTCGTCCACCTTCCGACGGGTAGGTGGCTACCAGTGCCTGTTCCACACTGGATTTTTACAGCACAATATTTTCTTCCCCAAGACTTCGCCTGGGGCACACGGGACATGGTGAAACATTCATTCTCGACCAGTAATTTTTTATTTTTTTTTGCTGTTTTAATTTTTGTTTTACCAAATGATGAACATTGCTCTTCAAAATGCCCTCGCTGTTCCTCGGGGTTTATGAATAGCTCTTAAAAATGGGTCTGAATGTTTTCAAGACAGACATCACTTCAGGCAACATAACATTTAGACAGACACACAGGAGAGAACCTCGGATTTGGAGTGATCTTCCCTCTAACATAGGGAGGGTTTCGTCTGGGTTTGCTGTGTCTTGGTGGTGACTCCGTATCTGATTTCTTCGGGGATGCTTTTGCCTGCCTGGAGTGCAGCTGGGAGCTGGGAGGGATCCGAATAAAGGCTTGAGTGTCTGGGAAAATTCTTGGCATTCTTAGGAGAGTGGTTTTTTAAAGGGGGGCTGGGAATTGTGTTTTGTTGGTTTTTTTTTTCTAGTGTGAGGTTTTTACTGGGGGAGACTGCGGCGTGGGCTGGGAACTGGTCGTGAGCATGAGGCAACTGGAGAGGACTGGTTGGAATGGTGGTGTGTATGTGGAGGGATGGTTCCTGGGTGGCTCTGTGTTGGAGAAGAGAAGGAAGGGAAGGTCTCTGGGGGTTTGTCCTGCCATCGCTGAAGGGAGGAGCAGTGTAGACCCCACTGAGAGGCAGCAGAGAAGCTGGAGCACAGCAGGTTGCTGTTGTAAGACAAGTGGTAAATCAGCACAAACCCCACATCTAAAATGATCTCTGTAGGGTTTGGGTTGTTTTTTTTTTTTTCTTCCATTCTTCTTTCCCCCAGCCTGTTATTAAGTGCTCCACAATGGGCATCTGGAGTTTGGAGCACATGCTTGAGATTAACTGAAAAATTTCAGTGTGATGTGTGTGTGCTGGCACTTTGCAAATCAGCTTGGGATCAGGTGGCATTTAGGGTGCGATGATTTTATCCTGAGAGGTGCTGAGGTCCTTTCATCTCCAGTGCCATCAGCATCAAATCTGGTCTCATCACCATCTTTTCCTGCTTAGGAGACTGCAAAGTGCAAAACTCCTTCTTTGGTGCTGGGATATATCAAACAGTCCTTAACCTGTGACTAAAATAAAGTTAGTGTTTAGGGGTGTGACCGTGTTGAACGTTGCTGGCACCATGGAGGTGCTTTTCAGACATCAGGTGCGCTGTTGCCATTCCTGCCCCTCAGCTGCTGAACTTGGCAAAAGGGGATGTTTTCTTCTTGGAAACTGGAATCTCTTCTTGCTGCTGTTTCTTTGCAAGCGTCAAGTGGCGTTTGTCGAGGCAGGAGTTGAGGATGGGGCAGGATCTCCTGAGGAGAGAGGTGACTTGCCAGAGTTCTCTGCATTGATCCAGAAAGCAGGCCAAGCCCCGGGGAGTGGTGCCTGCTTGGACAAAGCAGCTGAATTTGGCTTCTGATCTTGTTTGCCCAAAGGTCTCCAGGCAAGTACTCAACGGCTCCATGACTCAGGTTACTTGTGAAATGATGATAAAATTCCCAGCACCTCTGTTCCCTCACGGCTTGGGGAGGTCCCCTCAGCATCAGATGGTTGTGGGGTTGGGGTAGGGACCCTGTGTGTGCCAACCCCTGCAGCAGAGCTCTCTGTTCGGTGGGTCTGGGGGCTGTTGGACTTGTCCCACTGCCTCAACTGGTCTGAACTGCTGCCAGTGTGAGCCTGGAGTGAGACCAGCTTGCTCTTTTTGGATTTAATAACCAGCCAGATCTCGTTCAGTCCTTTCTCTTCTCAGTTGCAATGAGACTCCCTGCATCAGGGATGAATAAATTCCCTATTCCCCGCATTTCCGTTCAGGAGATGAGGGAATAGCATCCTACAAACCCCGCTGGAATGAAATTCCTGTTGTGGTGGTGAATTGTGGACGGGGAATCAAGAAGGTGAAGTCATTGCTGTGACAAACAGCAGTCCCCAGCTGTGCCGGGTGCCACACTGGCCCCTGTCGAGCCACGGGAGCGCTGCCAAAGGTGCCTGCAGGAGCTCTCCCTCCTCTTCCTCTCACCCTTCTCTCTGAGTCATGCCGATCGGGGAGCTGCAATCTGTCTGCTAGCGCTGTTTTATCTTTCTGTTTTGATTTGATTGCAAATTGGAAGGGAGAGGATCTGTCTGCGCTTTGCAGGGTCCCTGGCACGCTGGTCCGTGGATATATCCCATGCTCTAGAGCCACTGCAAGGCATTGGTGAGGAGGTAACAGACAGTACCCGTGTTGGTAGGGGTCCCATCCTGCCCAATCCTGCAGGATTTAGTATTATTTAGGGCCAAGATGTCATCCAGGATTAGGGAATTTGTCAAGAAAAGCGTGCCTTGGTGGTGGGAATGAAGCACTGTTGAAAAATGCTGTGCAGATGTTGGGTTCTTGCGTCTTTCTGTTTTATAAGTGGGTGTGGAAAACATTAATGGGAAGAGAGGGACCTGCAGTGCTGTTGCCTGTGAGGTCTTGGAGGAAGAAAGCTCCCTCTGGAGCAGCCGTGCCTCTCCCTGGAGTGTGAGGCTGGCGTTTGGGGAGCTGCAGCACGGGGAGACCCCAGGCTGGTGATGCAAAGCCTACGGAGGTGCTGCAGGGAGCATTTGGGGGAAGTAGATTTAAGGTTGAAGGTCATTGCCTGAGTGTAAACCCTTTTCATTCAGCAGAAAGACTACAGGACTGAGTTTCCCCTCCTTTCCCCCTATAGACCTTCAAGTGTTTTGCCTTGGAAAATATCAGCTCTTCATCTTTCTCATCTTTTTTTGGGCTGTGGGAGTGTGAAAAGCCACCTTAGATACAGAAAAGTGCTGAGCCTCAAGGTGTACAACCAGGAGCCTTCACTCAAGTCGTGGTTTAGCTGATAAGCAGCTAAACCATGTGCTTTTTGGGTTTTGCTTTTGGTTTTACAGGGTGTATTTGCAAGTTGCTTGCTCGCTGATGAGTCTGCTGAGACAGGGCCCAGGATTTACATTGAAACGCCCATCGTGCCAAGTTCTGAAAAGGAAAAAAAAATAATTATCATCATTTATGGTCGTGGCATTTAATTATGCTTTTGAATACCCATATGCTTTCACCTGCTTCATTTAAGAAGATAAAACTGAGGGTTGTCTTAAGCAGAAAACACAAGCACGAGTCACCAAAGAGCATTTCTTGTTGGGATTAATTGAAAGATTATATATGTTTTTTTAACCAGCTGGTGTCAGAACGATCTTTTACATCCAGATTCCGATCAGTTCATTCTGCTCCTCGTGTGAAAGCCAAGGGGAACAAGGGCAGCACGTCTAAAAGCAGAGTGAGCTGCCCCACGGCTGAGGGGCAGCTGAACGTGGAGCTGCTGACATCCCCCGTGGGTTCTGCAGGCAGTGCTGAAGCCACTCTTCCTGAGAGAGGTTGCTGAAAAAAAAAAAAGAAAAAAGTAATGACGCAGAGTGAAACTGCTGCTAATTTGGAGGTGAAGCATGAAGAGACTGGAAGAAGAGAAACTGTGATCAGATTTTTACTTTTTAAAGGATCGTAGGCACAGTGGATGATGCTGCAGCCTGTGCCTCTTCTCCTCACAGGTTTCTCTACTCCCTCTCTCTTTGTGGAAGAGCCTGGTTACTATGTGAGTGCTGCCTTGGCCCTTGCATGGATCCACATTTGCTCTCTCTGATTGTGCTTCTCTCCCTTTTCTCATCTTGCTCTTGCAACAAAGGGCCAAAGAACGTACCGTCTTCTACGGATGTGGTTTGTGGGCAGCTGCCTGCAGCGCTGCTGCCCGTTCCGGTGGCAGTGCTGCCCCCTGCATCCTCCCAGCCCCGAGGTCCTGCCATGGATGGACATGGGAAGCTGATGTGGATTTAAAATGATGTTTCTGGTTTCCTTTGTGCTGTCGTGGCTGCGGGAAGGGGCCAGCATGCCCTTCTGCATCCCCAGTGCAACCCCAGCCTCCAGCAGAACGTGGCCGCCAGCTGGGGTGGCTGGTGCCTTCCAGCAGGTTTGAAGCACTCTGTTTGGAGGTCTCTTTCTGGTTCTGGTGGTGCTCAACTCAGCGTGGCCATCTGTTCTACCAAGGGCATGTCTGTGTGTCTGCTGCCTGCCAGGAGAAGGGTGCTGTGACGTTGCTGTCGGACCAGAGCCAAAGACCAGTTTCCCTCCAGGGTGGCTGTTGTTCCCATGGCTGTGCTTCCCGATACCATTTCTCCACCTCTTGCCTTGGTGGACTCTGGTTCTTGGTCCAGTCAGAGCGTCTGTGAAAATGTTTAAAGGACTTTGGATTAATAAATTCTGCTCTAACCTTCTGATGACTCTTGTTTCCCACAAAATTCCAGATTTAAGATGGAAATTATCCCCTTGTCTCTCTGCTTCGAGCCCCGAAGATCAGCTCAAGGCACAGAAGGTCTTCAAAGAGCATGCTCAAAGGCTCCCAGTAAAACCCTGGTAGCTCCCCATCACAGGATGCCACTAGTGACCCAAAAACTGACGTTCAGGGCTGCTTATGGGTAGGAGTTTGCATCCAGAGCCATCCCAGACTCTTAATTATCATGTGGCAAAATGACCATGTGGGCTTTGGGAAAGGTTTGCAGCCCCGGGATGGGGTAAGGAGCAGGGGAGTCATCTCTCCAGGCCATGAGATGAGGGCTCCAGTTGTGATGGGGTGTTGTGGAGGGCGGGAGCACTGCAGGGACCAGTGCAACTGGAAAGGGCAGGGCTGTGTTTCTGCCTGGCTGATCCCATCCAGCTCCACCACGCAACCTGCCTGCTCCCCTCCTGCAGGGCATCGCTGGCACCCAGCATGGAAAAAAAAAGTCCTACTGAATTTCCCAGCTTTTGCTTAAGACAAGAACCAACAAAGGAGCCCCACGTTGCTGCAGTGCCGCTGCCCTCCTTTATTGCAGGCGTTTGTGTTCTGCAATGATTGTTTATGCTGAGTGTTGCAGGCTGGCTGCTTCTGCTGGAAGGGATTCAATTTTGATTGTGACCTTGTTGTCTTTACTCCTAGGTGAAGCTGTCCTTGAGCCACCCTGGGCCACTGAGGGTGAGCCAAAAGGGTTTGTCATTCAGGTTGGGACTCTCAAATCACTTGCAGGTAGATGCAGGAAGAGGTGCTGGTGGTTGCTCATCAGGATGGTGGCTCGGTTCCTCTCCAGGGTAGCTCAAATGCACCAAAGAGAGCAGAAAAATTGGTTGTATTCTTGAGGCCGCCAAGTTTTTGAGCTCAGTAGATTGGAGGGAAAAAATAACACAGACAAAACTTCTGTATGGGTTTTTTTGAGTTTTTTTTTTTTTTTCCCCTTTCTTTTCTTTTCTTGCCACAGCATCCCTCACCACAAAAAAGACATTGGGGGGCTGGAGCGGGTCCAGAGATGGGCAATGGAGATGGTGAGGGGTCTGGAGCACAAGTCTTGTGAGGAGCAGCTGAGGGAGCTGGGGGTGTTCAGCCTGGAGGAGGCTGAGGGGAGACCTTCTTGCTCTCTACAACTCCCTGAAAGGAGGGTGTAGCCGGGGGGGTTGGTCTCTTCTCACAAGGAACAGGCAGTGGGACAAGAGGAAACAGCCTCAAGTTGCACCAGGGGAGGTTCAGATTGAAGATTAAAAAACATTTTTACCCCGAAAGGGTTATCAAACCTTGGAATGGGCCCAGGGCAGTGGTTGAGGCACCATCCCTGGAGGGATTTAAAAGCCGGGTTGACACAGTGCTCAGTGACATGGGTTAGTGATGATTTTTAATCAGAGTGAGGTTGATGGTTGGACTAGATGATTTTAAAGGTCCCTTCCAACCCAGACAATTCTATGCTTCTATGATTCTTAGCCTTACTGCCCTCCAGCAGTTGTTGCTGTTGTTTGTCCTAACGCAGCAACATCAGCGAGATCCTTTTTGGGGGCTGAACGGCAGCCGAGCTCGCTGCAAGCACAGCAAATGGTTTTCTGCTTCGGTATCAGCAGCCTCTTGGACTCAAACCAGATTATTATCGCTGCTCACGGAAATAAAAGGAAACTGTGCATTTCAAGGTCACCAACAGAAATACTTCACCAAAGTTTGGCTCATTGGTTTAGCAGCTTTGGGGGATGGCGAGTGGATTTGAGTAAGTGCATTCTTGTCCCGTAACGAACGGCGACGGAATGTCAAAAAAAAGAGAGAAAAAGAAAGCCCTGTGCAAAAGCATTTGGGTTTTTGGGTCTCCTCTGGCCAAAGCACGACTGTGTTCTCAATACAAGCTTTGCTGAGCTTGGAGCCTATTTTAAAATCCCGAGCAGCGGCGCTGCCTGTTGCCTGGAAACCTCTTCCCAGCCTCGGGCACTCTCAGCCTAATCGTAGCCATCGGCAGCCTGTATTTATTTCCCTTCCAAAATATCATCCCAGGCTTCTGGTTTGTGGTGGGGGTTTTTTTTGTTTGCTTGTTTTTGTTTATCATTTAAAAGGGAAAAACACAAAGCGTAACCCTCAAGCAGGGTGACTTGCTGTGGGAACAGCTCCCGGGGCTGTCCCTGCATTGCAGTGGTGGGAACTGGTGGTGGTGGCTCAGAGGGACACAGTGGGAGATGAGAAGCTGAAGGGACAGGGTTGAGAGCCTGAGGAAGCCCCTCCAAGCCCTGCTGGTCCGTGCAGTGCCCTCCTGTGCCTTCTGAAAAAGCAAAAAAACCCAAACCTGAGCATCTCTGAGGCTTTTCCGTGACACAGACATCCACATCCCCCTTCCTGTGTTGCATCAGCCCACGCTGGATCCATGGTTCAGTGTTGGGATGCTGGGATCAGCATGGAATCGCTGTTCTCCCTGTGCCAGGGAATCGTCCAGCCACCAGGGTCTGTCCCAGTGGAGATCTTAGACAGAGCTTTGGCATCTCTGCGTGGTGATGGGTGGACAGAAATAAGTGTAACTCGGAGGTTTCCTTCTTTTTTTAGCTCACCTAAACTCCTGGCCACCTTAAAACTTTAATTGATGCTCTCTCTCCCGCAGGAGAACTTTAAATGATTGCTATTTCCACTTAGTTAGTGAGCACCATCGATCCTGATGGGATGCAACAGGATTGATGACGGGAAGAGCTACAGTTCGGTTGTGTTTCTGTCCAGGGAGTCCCTCGGGAGAGCATTGGGCTAAAATTATCTGGAAATTGGTAACAAACGCTGACCAGGGTAAGAAAGGACAACCAGAGGGGTTGTACGTGAGGCACAGGAGCTGCTTCAGCTGCTGATGTCATTTAAATGTCTTGTCATTTAAATGGTTTATTTTACAAAGCTGAGAATGTTTGTTCTACCAAAGGGAGGACTAAAGGCGGCTTTGACGGGCGATGCCGTGGAGCAAAGGTTGGTGTTTTGTTTAGGAGGCACAGAGCCATACTCCAGGCTTGTCACGTTGCTTCTTTTCTTTTCCTCCTGAGCTAATTTGAAGTTTGACAGCCAGCTCCGGCGTTTCTCAGGGTGTGCTCTTGTCTTGCAGCCTTAGTGCTGGGGCATTAAGTCCAAATTTTCGGTGACAGACAGAAGAACCAGAGCCAGGCGAAGGGCAGAGGCCATTTCCATCCCCATCTTCCACTGTGTACTGGTGATTAAGAAAAGCAGAGTGATTTACCAAATAAACCACGAGTGAATCACGCTCTGAAATCACGTATCCTTGTTCCTCTGTGGAAGGATAAGAGTTCTTGAGAGGCTTCGGGGACGGTGCTCCTGTCCCTGGGCTGGGGCAGCATTGCTTACGTGTGTGGACAAGTGGCAACATCTGTTGAAATATTTGTGTGAATCCAAATTCCTCCTGTTCTTCACTCCTAGAAGGAGAAATGACCCTTCCATCACCTCCTCCTTTTTTGGAATTACAGCAGATCTGGGCTGCCTTTCTGTGTGAGGATGTTTATTGCCTTAGTGCAGGTGGTCAGCTTGGTCCTCCTCTGGGGGCTGGAGGAGGCAGAAGGAAGAGCAAAGTGCATATGGGGAGGCAGGAACAGGAACGAGAGAGAAACCGTGGAAAACTCTGTGGTCACAGATGGTAAAGCAAGAGGGTTCCTCGCCCTGCTGATGCCACCAGCACCCCTGGGCACGCGAGTGAACGGAACCGTGCTGCTTATGGCAAGAGAAAAGGGGAAAAAAATAAAGATCGGGGGGAAAATGCAAAGTGTGTCGAGCTGAATTCAGTGCTGGAGGGTTTAAGAAAATAAAATAAAATAAAGGGTGAGGAGAAATGAGTGCTAAAACACATGGTGGTGGGTTTTCCTTTGCTAATCTCTCCCTGCTGCACGTAGTTGGAGCTCCTGCTAGTGTTTTCTTTGGAGTGTGGTAGCTTCGTTCTCCCGGTTCTCCATTAGAACCAGTATTTTTTCCCCTCTCTTTTCTGTTGGTGGTGGTTGTTGGAGGGTTTGTGCTGTGATGTGCCAAAATAGCAGCTCTCCTGGGCAGCGTTGGTGGCTCTGCAGTGCCTGGGAGGGTGGTTATTTCTTGGGCTTGGTGGTTCCTCTCATCAACCTGACTTGCCATCTCAGCAGGGTTTGCTAATTTGGCTGCTTCTCCCTACCAGAATGAAGAGAAGAGGAACCTGTCCCTGGGGGGCCATGTGGGCTTCGACAGTCTCCCCGATCAGCTGGTCAGCAAGTCTGTCACCCAAGGCTTCAGCTTCAACATCCTCTGTGTGGGTGAGCACGGTCCTCTACAAACAGACATGGGCTGAGCTGGGAGGGTGGAAACCGGGTTTCTTGTGTGTCCTGCTGCACCCCGGGGCTCGGTGGTGACTCCAAGCAAGTCAGAAAGACCTAACTCTTTATAAAATATGTTTTAATTTCGGTGAGCTTGAGCTCTCTTGAGCTTGATGCTTCTGAGTTGTGACTTTTGTGGGTGACGCTTGTGGACAAGACTGTTTCACAAGTTACTGTTGGAGCCCAAAATTAGAGAGGGTTCTGGGAAAAGCTTTAATATATCAACTTTCTGCCTTCGGTGAGGAGGGACGGGGGAGGAAGTGGCTGTGGGACAGCCCAGCTCTGCGTTGACCTGAGATCTTGGTGCAGGAGCTGCAGAGCAGGGCAGGGCGGTCCAAGTGGCCAAGCCTTGTGTGTCAAGCCAGAAGAATTTTCATCATCAGTCAGGTGTTGCTCATCTCCACTGCAATGACTTTGCAATAGGAAGGATTAAGGCAAGACTGTATGTGGCAAGTTAAATATTTCCATTTGCAAACTGGGGTGGCTGGCCTGAACAGCTTCCTGGTGAACGTGGTGTCCAAGTAGATCCAGTCAGAGGCACCGTGTTTTAGATGGGAGCTGCTGGTGATAATGGGGTCATTTCTCTGGTCACCCCAGAGCTTCAAGATAAGAGGCTTGTGGCCAAGCTGTGCCTGGTGGATACTTTCCCAGGGTGAGTTGAAAAACCTGAAGCATGACCATCTCTGTGCTAGGACAGGGAGAGAGAATCTTCACTTTTATTGATTGTGAAGTGTTTGTCTTGAAGATTGTGAGTGGGTGCGAGGAGCTGACTTTAAAATAACCTCATTATATTCTCAGTTTTTTAATTTTGGTATTGACACAATCTAGCAGATTGGCTAGAGTACTAGAAATCAATTCACTCCAGTGATGAGATGAGCGTTATTTTTACTTTGGCTGGCTCTTGTATTGTGTACGAGGCCTGAAGTATTGAAACCTGCTGGACCAGCAGAAGTACAGCCAGAGCCAGCAGCTCCCTGCCTGGCCTGAGAGAACAGGGCTCGGTACAGGCTGTGCAGTGGGACCCTGGCAGCCTGCACGAGGTGCTTGTGCCGTTCCTAAACGACTTCTGCACTTCCAACCCCAAGTCAAAGGCAGGGCTGAAATCACAGTTCAGCTTCAGGCACTTGCTCCTTAGCAGGAGGGGAACTGGAGCAGAGGGTGATGTGTTCTTACTCAGTGTTGTCCTTGGAGACACCAGAATGGACACTCTGCATTCTCACCTGCCCATGTCATTTGTAACACTCTGGAAAAAATGACTGTTTTTTTTTGTTTTGGACAAGACGGGGGAAGAAAACCCTCTGTACCCCTATTTGCCAGTTCCTGCCCCCCAGCTGTTCCCTCAACTGAACAGAAGAATATGGCCTGCATCAGCAGTGGGTTCTCCATATGGTTCTTTTCATATTAATCTGGAGCACCAGGCTTTATTTTATGATATTATTTCCTTGCATGACTCTTAGCCACAGCTGGTGGGAAGCAGCGTGTGTCTCTGCCCTGTTCTGGGCACCGTGAGGTATTTTTTCTCCAGTGAAAAGCAGAACCTGTGGTGCTCGAGGAAGGAAAAAGCCCAAACTCCTTGGCAGCAGGCGTGACACCTCCCTTGAGCAGAAACTTGGTCTCCTGTCTGTGTTGTCCACAGGTGAATGGTTCCAGTGAGAGGGGTTACACTTGGCAGAAGGCTGTTGATGCCGAAGGTGTAGCATGATGGACTTCCTGGGAAACCAGCAGGGAATAGAAGACTTTTTTCCTTGGATTTTGCCTCTCTTCGCTCCCTTGGCCAACAGGGCTGTGGGCAGTGAGTGGGGAGTTTAACTGGGGCCCCTTGAAAGCCAATCTGGAAAATGTCAGAGTCTTGTTTTCTTACCAGGAGCAGCAGTTCAAAGCCTTTCTGGCTCACAGCCTGAGAGCCAAGTGTTCTGGGCTGGAGCTTGGTTTGTGATGCATCCCAGGTGTCCCTCAGTGGCTTTTTAAACCAGGGGGCTGCAGATGGGAAACCTCTAATCTTGCCCCTCCTGGTTCTCGAAGAACTGCTCCCCCCCTACGCAGTTCCTCTGACTCCTCATGACTCCGTGTTCTCTCTCCCTGCGTATCTCAGAGGTTGAAGCTGGCAGAATTTTTTCTCCTGCTGAGAAGATGAAGATGCCTCGGAAGTGCCCTGTTCTAGTCCAGTGATCTGCTGAAGTCTGTTGGAAAAGTGCACCGTGGAGGGTGGCCTCTGTGTCAGAGCTGCTATATAGCTTTTTGGTATTGGTTTCACTGGGTGTTCCCCTAAAACAGTGTTCTTGTCTCCCCTTGGCTGATGTGGCATGAGGAACCATGGGGCAACAGGGCAGCCTTGAAGGAAGCAGAGATACTAAAGGGGAAGTCCAGAAATCCAGAGCAGTATGAGATGAAACCAGCTGAACTGTAAAAACCATTGCCTGGGCTGGGTTGTACGATCTGGAGCTCCTCGGGGCAGAGCGACACCTCTTGCTCTCTCTGACGGCTGCTGAGATGGTTTGGATGCCTGCAGAAGCTCACGCCTGATGTGACAGAAGAGTCTGTGGCTTGTTTCCTCTGGTTCAGCCAATTCTGGTCGCTGCACAGGTGGCCCCATCATCTCCAAGCACAGACATGTCGCCTGGGATGTGTCTGTGCAGGACGGTACCGTCTCGGACAGTTTGTGTCTACCCAGCCAAATCTCAGCAGCTCACTCAGTGACTTGTGCCATGCTTTTCAGAGAGGAAGCAGATGAGCCATAGGGTCAACACTGGTGTGGATGGAGTGGGAAAGGGTTACAGCAGAGTGGGCTTTAGCCATGTGATGGTTATTGATGGGACGTGTGGGACCACAGGGCTGAGGCTGTGGAAGAGGGAGGCCGAGCTGCTTTAAGGCTTCCAGGCAGGCCAAAGTTCAGCTGTGCAGTCAAATCTTGAAACCTTCACCCAGCATCTTCTGCTGTGAAAAGAGTTTGGGTTTTTTTGGTCTGTTGACAAGTCCAGCACTGTCTGTCTGTTTCTCTGCATCGAGAGGTCCCCGGATTCCCTCCATACAGGGGTCTCCACTCTGAAAAAAGGCAGGGCCCTGGAGACTTTAACGGCAAGATAGAGAGAGAAAGTGGTGGAGAAGCCTGTTAAAGTCAGGAATCTTACAGAAAGGAGAAGAAACCTCTTTGTCAGACTGCCCTGTCCCCTCTAAAGCACACTTGGCTTCCCGCTGATGTGTGGTGCTCCCTGGGGCCATTGCTGTATTTGGGACAGCAGCGACCGACCAGATAGTCCTTGTCAGCACGAGCAGCTGAGTTTTATTCCTTCTCATCTGAAGAGTCAAAAGACTGCTAAAATTGTGCTCTCCCCAGCTTCTCTGGAGCAGAATCCCGAGCAGAGTTGGTAGATGGAAAGTAAAACTGTGTTTTGCTGGGCTGTGGGATCCTCACCGGGGAGATGCAGAGCACTTTGGTCTCGTTAGCTTTGCATTATGCGTGGGAGACCTTCAAGGATGCAGTTCCCTTCGTGGCAATGATACGTCTGTCCATAATCAGTTCGTAGTAACCCTTCTCAGTGTAATTCACTTTTGCTCTGTAATTAACATTCTTTGAAGTCCCTGTGACAAATCCCTGCTGCGGTGAGCTGATAATTTCTCCTTTCCAGGTGAGACTGGCATTGGGAAATCCACGCTGATGAACACCCTCTTCAACACCACATTCGAGACGGAGGAGGCCAGCCACTACGAGAGCGCGGTTCGCTTGCGGCCGCGGACCTACGACCTGCAGGAGAGCAACGTCCACCTGAAGCTGACCATCGTGGACGCGGTTGGATTTGGGGACCAGATCAATAAAGATGAAAGGCAGGTCTCGTGCCATCTGCTCGGCATTCCTGGGCTTGCTTAGATGTGAGCTGTGAGCTGCCTGCGGTCATCCTGCTGGCAGGGATGCAGAGGAGGAGGTTTCCAGGGTTCCTGTTCTGTGGTGGCTTTGGTTCTGGGGGCTGAATGTGGAGGGAATTGGGTGAGGAGCCATAAAGAGAGGTCACAGGAGGCTTTTCCAGCAGGGAATGGTGTCCTCCAGGAGCGTCAGCAGTTAATGAGCTGTCCCCAGCGCGGGGTTGGGAATTATCTGTTCTGGCAGCAAGCGGTGTCGCTGGGGCTGTCTCATTTAATTACACAGATGTCTTGCTCAAGCCCCAGGTAAAGGTTCTCTGGGACTCTTAAGGTCTCTCCTTGGTCATGTTGCATTGCTGCAGCCAGATGGCTCAGCCCTGAGATCTGGGCAGAGCCTGATCTGTGGAAGTCCATCTCTCCACGCTCCACTATCCTCAGACTTTGCAGCGTGGCCTCAGGTGACTCCAGCAACCTTTGGATTATAAATTCTGTGTGTAAATGCCACGCTTCCCCTGGTGCAAGGCTAAATTGTTTGAGTGATAACTACTTTTTAAATGGTATGTCTAGGAGAACTCCTTAAAGCCTTCAAACTGTTTCATTTTGAGGTCCAGTACCTTGATTTTGATGCCCAGTATAGGTTGCTAATTGTATGGTTTTAGTTACAGGCCGATAGTGGAGTACATTGATACACAGTTTGAAAATTATTTACAAGAAGAGCTGAAAATCCGCCGCTCTCTCTTCAACTATCATGACACGAGGATTCACGTCTGCCTGTACTTCATCACCCCCACTGGGCACTCGCTCAAGTCCTTGGACCTGGTGACAATGAAGAAGTTGGACAGCAAGGTAAGGGCTTGGTGGCCATGGTCCCTCTTTCTGGAAGTAGTGATTTTTAGGACTCTGATAGAACTTTGCCTGTCCTGGTGGGTAGCTGTGGACCTGTGCTTTTTGTCTCACTGGTTTTCCTGGAAATATCTGGTGAAAAACCTGTTTTCCAGCCAGCTGTGTGAGGTCTAGAGTGTCCATCGCTGTAAGAATCTTACCTAGATTAGTTTATGTTAATGGAAGCCATCAACTGCATCTTTATTGGCTCTTTACGGGCACAGGTAAGGATGTGTTCCTACAATTGAACGGTGGAAACTGTGAAGCCGCCTCTGCTCTCCTGCCCGGGGTAAGAGGGGGCTGAAAGCAACCAAAACTGTAGATACCATGAGGTTGTGGGCAGTAGAGAGGAGCTGGGGCTGAAGAGAAGCGTTGGCTGTGCATGCTGCTGCACAGGGAGTATGTGAGCTGTCACTGCCTGCAGTGCCGGATGATCCGGAAAGAAGACAACGTCTTCTGAACATGTAAATATGACGAGAAGTTCTCAAGGTCGTAGGAATCCTAAGTGGGTCACAAGAGGGTCTGGCTGGGGGTTGTCTCATGCTGTTCTGCCTTAGGGGCCAGTGGGTTACTTAACTGGTCACTGCTGATATTCCTGTAGCTTGGAGACGGTTTCTGACACACTTTTGATTCTTCCAGCTGGTTTCCAGGGAGCTGCAGGAGGTTTCCAAGGTCACTAGCAGCAGCAGCATCTCTTCTCCTCTTTGCAAGAATTTCCTGTCTTTCAGAGCAGTATTTTAGCAGCGAGGTGGTTCCTCTCAGATGGTGACCAGTTTACAGAGGGGCCAGGCAAGACAGCTGGGGACTGCCTGGATTGCATTTAGGAAACGCTCTCCTCTCTGGCTGTTGTCCTCATCCTGCTCTATTGGACTTTCCTGGTGGGTAGAGTTCCCCAGGCAGAGTCCCTGCTGGTTTTTGTGGCCACCCGGGGCTGTTGGCTTGCTTTTCCCTGGCCCTGCTCCAGAGCAGGCTCTGGCTTCCCACTGCAGTGGGCTCTTTGTAGCCCTGGTGGCTGTTACACTGACTTCATCAGGAATCCGAAAACTTTCCCTTAATAAACTCTTGCCTCTTGGTGCTGTGCCAGCATTACATGTTCCCAGAAATATGTTTGGAGGAAAGCTTCTGCACGATTCCCCTTGGTGCTGGTGGTCCCGCAAAGCTTTTCTCTTCCTTGCCTCCTGCATTCCCTCCTTTTCACATCTCCCTGTGGCTGCCTTTCATGTGGTCCTTGCCTAGGACCAAAATGAACCCTTTGTACTTGTGCAGAGATGGGAACTTTGTGCGCACACAAGCTTTTTATACTTCTAAACTTCCACTTAAATAGTCCTCTCTGAAGTCATTTTATCCCTCTGCTCTCATCTCCTTTCTTATCACGGCCTGAGAGCATCGTGGGTTTCATCGTGGGGTGGCTTCAGAGCACACACGTGGAGATGAATAAGCGAGTAGAGACCATTGATAGTTTCTGGATGTCAGGGGTTTGTGTTGCTTCTCTGCATCGGTGTCATCCCAGGACACCAGGGTGCTTTCCAGGCACCCCTGAAAGGTTTGTGTTTGAGGGTGCTGTGCCCTGGACTGGTGACAGCAAGGGGTGACGTGCCCTGGCCCACGTCTGCAGTGGGTTACACCTGAACCTGGCTTTTTACTGGGAAAGCTTGGCGTGGCTGGTGGTCCCTGGTTTTTATCCTTGAAGAAGGGAACCCATGGAGACAAGTGCTTTGTTGTGTGAGACCAGTTTAACGTGTAGTGAGACAGTTCCTGTGTAGGAACCAGACCTGGTTGTACCTTTGCTCTGGCACACCGGTGGCGTGGCACCAGGGTTCTGAGTCTGTGTGACAATTTCAATAACGAATCTTGCTTTTAGCGTGGAGTTTACAAAACCCCTTCTGGGTAAAGCTGTTTTGCAAACCTCCCATTGTACTGTAACGCAGTATTTGTTTGGCTGAGCTCCTGGGCAGCTGTTGTTTGGGGTATTTAATTACAGCCGGAGAACTAGAAGCATCTTCAGAAGTGGTTTGGGGAGGTGACACGTGGCTGGCTGGCAGGCAGGGAGCACGTATGACCTGGCAGGGGCTGACTTTCCGTTGGGTTTAACCCAGAAAAAGGATGGGATAAATAAATAAGATCGATAAAATTGCGTCTCTATCAGTTGAGAACATGATTTATTGTTTTAAAACCCAGCCCTGTCCTGGAAAGTAATGGCCCAGCTGTGTGCTGCCGTGGGCATCCCGGGGCTCCCGGGTTGTTGTCCCTGGATGATTTCCAGCCTGTGCTCGTTATGAGCTGTGGCTACTTGCTTGCCCTTTGTGTGCTGACACATCCGAGGTGGGTCACTGGCCACCAGGGACACTTCAGGCTGGTTTTGGCCCCTGCTGTTTGGTTTCCAAGGTAGAGTTTGCCCGTTGGCTTCACTGGGACTCACATTCAGGAACGCTCTGGAGATGGGGAAAGATCCAGCTGTGTTTCACAGGCTGAAGATGCAAGTAATTTGATTATAAAATTACTTTCTACCGACTGACTTAGTTTGGCATGTTTTTCTAAGCTTTATTTTTGGAGATGAGAAATAACTCTGTGGTCAGAATGGCTTGAGAATGGGGTGCATTTTTGTGTGTGTGCCTGTGAGTCTACTGTCTTGTCTGAAACACAGACTACCTCTGGTCACAGTTCCATCTCCAGCAGAGACTCCCAGCACATGGACTGACAAGGGGACACTGCACGCCTGTCACATCCAGTGGGATGACACTCCAGTGACTAACTTCATCATTTTATTACTAGATCTTGATAAATAGATCTTTAAATAGAGAGTATTGCTCTTCCACTACCAGGATAAAAGAATGGGTATCTGGGATTTTGCCTGCAACTCCGGGTAAACGCTGTTTGTTTTAAAAATGAGAGTGAAGACAGAAGCCTTGCACGGTTCTGGCATCATTTTCTTTTATTGGGTTTTTAAAACCTGTTCAGGAGGGAGAGGAGAGGTGACTTCTCTTTCTAGCTGGCTGCATCATCAGTTTACTTGGCACTAACCTCTGTGGCCTTTGCGTAGGAATGGATGTGTGGAAGGTGCTGTAGGAGGGCAGGATTAGATGCACTTTGGTTCAGTAGTATCTTACTTGTTTCTTGTTTCCAAACTTTTCCATACTTTCCCTTTATTGTAAAGGGATGAGCTCAGTCTGGACTTAGATAATTGAATAGTGCTCCAGGTATCACTTGTTAACTGGAGGGTTCCAGCTTGTACGTTTTTAAGGCATGCATGAAATCAAAATAAGAACAGTAATAATTAAAAGAATTAAGGAGCTCTTGAGGGAAGAAGAGAGAAGGAGAGGGATATACTGACCCTTTTTCTGTGGGAGATGGTGGATCCAAGTCTCCTCGTCTCTTAGCAGGTCAGTGAGGCACCAAGCTGTGCTCGTGGTGCTTTTCACCTCTGTAATGAGGCTGCTGGTCTGCCAAGGAGCGGAGTGAGCAGCAGACAGTATTCTGCCTGGGTTTGTGGCCTTGGTAAAAAAGGCCAGATCAGTGGCTGAGAAAAAGAAGGAATATATCTTCCCAGATAAATTTGCAATGAGCACATTAAGGCTGTTTTCTTTTGGAGTGAGTAAATGCTCTTGTATTTAGTGAGTGTTAAATTAGAGGTGGGGGGGGAAGCCCAGGCAGCATGGAAAAAACCCACTGAGCTACAAAGAGAACTTGAGCTGGGAAACAAGGTTATTTATTTTAATGGGCATCCACTGGAGACCAAAGGGCTGCTGTGAATTTCTGCTCTGCGGGACGAAAAGCGTTGGCTGTTGGGAAATGTTAGATGGCAAATCAAGACTTTCCCCTCATTTGTCTGAATTCTTGTGTTTGCCTGCTCTGAGTTTGGCTGCTGTTCAGCCGGAGGGGCTGCATGTTTTTTGTTTAAGCAGGGTTTGCGGTGTTGCATTTGGCTTTTCTGGGCACAGCAGCATTACCTAATAGAGGTTGCTGTGGCAGGTCCTGCCACGCTGGAGCTCCCTGAAGCTCAGGGTCACAGTGAGGATGTGGGATGTGGCCCTGGTTTGCTGTGAGTACCGAGCTGCAGGTGGCTCTGTGGAAGCCAGGCTGCGTCTTGTCTTGTGCTCAGCATCTGCTGATGTGAAACCAAAGCTGAGCAAACAACAGCGTGAAACCACATCCCCCGTCTGCCCTGTGCCACCCTGTGCCTTTCCCAGGTGGTCCCTGTAATCCCCACAGCATGCCTGCCTTCTGACCCTCGTGGAGAGACCCTGGGGAGCCCTTGGAAGGGATCCACCACCGCTGTGAAAGCATCTGAGGAGCCCCCTAAGCTTGGGAAGGCTTCCCATCAGCTCACTGCAGCGTTTCATCCTTGTGCTTGTTTTTAAAAGGGCTTGTTGAGCGCAGAGGTGACAGCTCGAGGTGTGACAGTTCTGCTGTCTCTGCCTCCCTCGGAGCGTGTGACAAAACGCACCGTCGAGAGCAGAGGCTTTGATCTGCTGGTTGGGTATTTATCACAGGGAGTTTGCCTTTTGGTTTATCTGGAAGTCTCGTAGCCAAATTAGTCCTGGAAAACTCTTCCCTCTAGCGTTCAGCTGGGCTCGTGCTGCAGCTCACATGCAAAACAGAGCAGCTTTGTGTGTTTATGGAAATAAAAAGCAGCCCAAGGGGTAGGACTAGGGGTCACCCCGCGGGCACCCACCTCCCTGCAGAGCTCTTTGCCTGGCTGCTGCTCACCTGCTGCTTTTTCCTTCCTTCCTTCCCTCTGTTGCAGGTGAACATCATCCCGATTATTGCCAAAGCAGACACCATCTCCAAGAGCGAGCTGCACAAGTTCAAGATCAAGATCATGAGCGAGCTGGTCAGCAACGGCGTGCAGATCTACCAGTTCCCCACAGATGACGAAGCGGTGGCTGAGATCAACTCTGTGATGAACGTGAGTAACACTGCCCATCATGCTGCCCCCAGAAACTGGGACAAGTTACATTGCTGCACGAAAATGCATTTGAAGGGCAAGTTTCAGTGGGATTGTCCATATGCTAAATCTGTGTGAAAGTTGAGCTCTGGATAGAAACAGAAAGCTCAACACAGAAAGGACATGGAACTGTTGGAACAGGTCCAGCGGAGGCCACCAAGATGCTCAGAGGGCTGGAGCACCTCTGCTGTGAGGACAGGAGCTGGGGCTGTTCAGCCTGGAGAAGAGAAGGCTCTGGGGAGACCTTGGAGCAGCCTTCCAGGATCTGAAGGGAGCTCCAGGAGAGCTGGAGAGGGTCAAGAAGTCTAGTGATAGGACAAGGAGTAATGGTTTTAAATTGGAAGAGGGGAGATTTAGATTGGATATTAGGAAGAAATTCTTTGGTGTGAGGGTGGTGAGGCACTGAAACAGGTTGCCCAGAGAAGCTGTGGCTGCCCCATCCCTGGAGGGCTTCAAGGCCAGGCTGGATGGGGCTTGGAGCACCCTGGTGTGGTGGGAGGTGTCCCTGCCCATGGCAGGGGGGTTGGAACTGGATGATCTTTAAGTTCTGTTCCAGCTCTGACCATTCTATGATTCTATGTGACAGACACCTAAGGCTATTGCAAACAGAATTAATTAAAACGTGGCTCTCGTTTAATCCGTGGGGTCTCTGGAGAAACTCAGCTCAGCTCCAAAACTCGTTTTATTGAGTCCAACCCTCTGCCAGAGCAGGATCGCCCAGAGCAGGTTGGGTTTTGAATGTCTCCAGAGAAGGAGACTCCTCCCACTTCTCTGGGCAGCCTGTTCCAGGGCTCTGCCACCCTCAGAGTAAAGAATTTCGGTCTCGGCTCTGTTTCAGGCCCATCTGCCCTTCGCCGTGGTTGGCAGCACGGAGGAGGTGAAGGTTGGGAACAAGCTGGTGAGAGCCCGGCAGTATCCATGGGGAGTGGTGCAAGGTAAGGAGCCCACCACAAACTTCCCTTGTGTGTGGACACATCTGGATAAGGTGCTGAAGCATGCAGAGATGTCCTCTGTGGCCTCTTGAGGAGGGTTGGCCAGTGTTTCCTTTGAATTCCCATTCCTACCAGCAGGTTGTAAGAGTCAACTGGAATTCCTGCATCCGAGTGGTAGAGGGTCCTTGGGAGGGGAGTCTCTGGAGTGAGTCTGCGTGTCTGGTTGTGCTTCCCCCTCTGTGGGTGTTGTTTGTTGACATCTCCCTTTGCTCCCATCAGTGGAGAACGAAAGTCACTGTGACTTTGTGAAACTACGGGAGATGCTGATTCGAGTCAACATGGAGGATCTCCGGGAGCAGACTCACACCCGCCACTATGAGCTCTACAGGAGGTGCAAGCTGGAGGAGATGGGCTTCAAGGACACGGACCCGGACAGCCAGCCCTTCAGGTGGGTGACCTTCCTGTCTAGCATCAATTTAGGGCAGTTGTTTGGTACTCATGCCCTCAAAATGGGAGGTTTTAGGTGATATCCATGATGCTGGGCTGAAAAATACTTCATAGCTACTTTCGGTGACCTGTTTGTCTTCAAGCATCACACAGATCCCTGTGTTTCCCCATTCCTGACTCATCAGTGTCCAAACTGTCTAGAATTTGTTTGCTTTCTTCCCCAGCCTCCAAGAAACATACGAGACCAAAAGGAAAGAGTTCTTGGGCGAGCTCCAGAAGAAAGAGGAGGAAATGAGACAGATGTTTGTTAACAAAGTCAAGGAGACAGAGGCAGAGCTGAAGGAAAAGGAGAGAGAGGTGGGTGTGCCAAAAACCGGTGAGATGAGCCCAAAACTGCAGCTAGTGTAGGGTTTTGGGCTGGGCAACCTATGAATCCTGGAAAGCACATGCAGCTCCTGGGCAGAACTCACCAGCCAAAGCACAAACACACCTTCCCCACTCAGGGGAGGGGACAGGGAGTTGTGTTTCCTAAACACCATGACTGGTTTAGGTGCCTCCAGGACAACTCCTGGTCTTCCCAGTTCTCTGCAGCATGTAGGAGAATCAGCTCCTGCCCGGGGAGTGAAGGGCAATGTGGGACATCTTGGTGAGCATCCTTGTGGGATAGGTGTCACCCCAGAGGCTCACTGGAGAGCAGAATAAAGGGGGTGGCTGGGCTGGAGTCCCCCAGGCTGGTGGTGTGAGGCCACCAGAAGCTGCTGTGACTTGAGGGGAATAAATGAACTTCTTCAAAATCTTCAAAAACGGTGAAGAATGAAAGAGGCCTCTGCCCACAGCCTTGAGTCGAGGGCCTTGCTGTGCTTCTCCAGGGCTCAGGCTTCCTCCCATTTGACACGTGGCATCAGGCAGAGCTGAACTCACTGTATCTGCAGTGCTTTTGGTGAAGGGGCTGTGATTTCCCCTGGGGTGGTGGGAATTGGTGCGGGAGGTGGGATGGTGGCGCAGCCCGAGGGTCCTGCTGCCGGCCGTGCTCAGAAGGGTCTGTCTCCTCCCAGCTGCATGAGAAGTTTGAGCACTTAAAAAGGATACACCAGGAAGAGAAGAGGAAGGTGGAGGAGAAGAGGAAGGAGCTGGATGAAGAGATGAACGCTTTCAACAGGCGGAAAGTAGCGGTGGAAACCTTGCAGTCCCACTCCTTGCAGGCTACCTCACAGCAGCCGCTGAAGAAGGACAAAGACAAGAAAAAGTAAGTGGCTGAACTGGAGTGTCTCTCCTCCTGCTGCTGGGTGTCTGCTTGGGCGCTTTGTCTGCTCCACTGCTTGGGCAGCGGATGGAAAAGGGGATTTTTGGAACCCTAATTCCTCATTGCTTCAAGTGGAGGAGAGACAGGGCCCTCCTGTGCCCGGGCACTGCCCTGGGGAAGCCCTGGTGTCTGCAGGTGGGAGGGATTCCCAGTTTGGGGCTGTTCTCGCTGAGACCCCCGCGGGCTTTGCCCTGGGCTCTGTGACAACCAGCTCCAGTGATCCTGTGGGAAGGAGACTGGGAATAAACTGCATCTTCTGCCCAGCAGAGAGGAGTGGGGACAATGGGGACACAGTTGGCATGTCCTACAGGCGGAATCCCCTATCACACCCTTCCTCACTGTGACCTCTAGGCTCGGGACCCTCTTTGGAGGCTGCACTTCATTTTATTTTCAGAGGCAGAGCTGTCAAGAGGGAAACAGCAGCTTAGGGTGAAGGTGGATTTGAAATTCATCAGGCCTCCATGCGAAACGGCTCCAAGACATGGTTCTGCTCACGAGAAAGTTCTCTTTTCCCCTGAAGGCAGAATTCTTATCTTGCCTCCCTGCAAGTTAATTTACGATGCTGAAGCCAGTGAGAGCAAGGGCACGGAAATAATGCCTGCTCAGCTGCCTGCTTGTGTAATGCCAGAGCAGCGATGGGGCAAAGAGATTTAAAAAGAAGAGGTGGGGGGTATGTGATCCTGCTCCCGTTCAAACCAGTCCTCAAGGAACACTGGGGTAGGGGCTTATGAGTCCGAACTGCCCTCTGCCAAAGCCAGAGAAGGCTGGTGGCAATGCCTTCTGAGCCTTTTCATGGTGAAAAGAGAGACAGACCATCGAAGAGCAGCAACACCCGAGGTTGCTCTTGACCGTGGAGTGTTTGGCTTTACGCTGGCCATGAGATGTGCTCTGTCATTTCTCTGCAGCGCTGGAGGAGCTCACTCTGTGTCCTGGTATCGTGTGTCTTCCCGTGGAAGGTCACAGTGTGTATTAGTTACTTCCCGTATTTCCTTGGGATGTAGAGGTGTTGGTGTTAAAACCAAAGTGCTCTCTCCTTGCAGACCTCGCAGCGTGCTCTGGGCATGTCCCACCACATGCGGAGTCCAGAATGGTTTGTGAAATATTTTCATAGAATCACAGAATGGTTTGGGTTGGAAGGGAACTCAAAACCCATCCAGTGCCACCCCCTGCCCTGGGCAGGGACACCTCCCACCACACCAGGTTGCTCCAAGCCCCATCCAACCTGGCCTTGAACCCCTCCAGGGCTGGGGCAGCCACAGCTTCTCTGGGATCTGCGTATTCCCTAGGGGACAGTGGGAATGGCTTTGCTGGCTNCATTGGAAGAGAACGTTCTGGGGAGATCTTAGAGCCCCTTCCAGTCCCAAAAAGCCATTAAGGGTGTCCCTGGAACCTCCTCTTCTCCAGGCTGAACCCCCCAACTCTCCGGCCTTAAACCTCTCCAGGGATGGGGCAGCCACAGCTTCTCTGGGCAACCCGGGCCAGGGACTCACCACCCTCACATCAAAGAAGTTCTTCCCCACACCTCAGCTCCATCTCCCCTCTTTCAGTGTCAAACACTTCCNCAGTGTCAAACACTTCTCCCTCTTCCTATGGCTCCCCTCCCTCATCAAGAGTCCCTCCCCAGCTTTTCTGGAGCCCCTGAAGGGAATGGAAGGGGCTCCAAGGTCTCCCCAGAGCCTTCTCCAGGCTGAACCCCCCCAACTCTCTCAGCCTGTCCTCACAGGACAGATTTTGCTCAGGGCAGGATTTAATCCAGCCAAATTAGCACATGAATTAGGGGCTGAACACCGGGGCAGGCTGAGGTCCAGATCTGCTCTGGAGAAGAGGACCACGCTGAGCTGTATGCTGTCACCTTACGTGAGCAGTGCTGGTCACCGGGGTGCTCTGGTGGTGCTGGCCCCGTGCTCTCTCTCTCCGGAACAGAAATAGGTTCATGGGTTTCCTGCTCTTTGCTGGTCATAGCCCACCTGCAGCCCTGAGTCTGGATGCTCTTCCTCTTCTGGATGGGGGTTAGAAACCAGCCATGGTCAGAAGCAGGGCCAGGAGAAGGCAGGTCGGGGGGTGGACGAGGAACCGAGGGGCACCCAGAGTGTGTGCTTGATGTGGTGGAGACCACGGCGCCGGGGCTGGGGGGCTCTCTTCATCTCTGGAGCACAGCTAGGGGAATAAAAATTAATAAATTAGGGAGAGGATTGGGTTTTGGAGTTGGTTGGTTTGTTGGGTTTTGGGGTTTTTCTTGTAAACCTGTGAGCCACTTCAAAATGTGGTGTTTGGGGGGTTCTGCTCAAATTTTATCATCAAAAGTTCAAAGGAAGGCACCTCCCCTTGGCCTTGGTGGTGACCCAGACCCCGCTCTGTATCTGGGGGTCCTCAGAAGAAGCCGGGGGTCTGGTGAGACCCATGTGTCACAGAGCACAGCCCTCACCCATCCCACTGCCACATCCCCGGGGGTGGGTTCAATGTGGTCCCCCCAGACAGCTCGGGCATTCCAGGGATCTGCGTATTCCCTAGGGAACAGTGGGAATGGCTTTGCTGGCTTTTTTGTCAAGATCTTTCAACCAGCACCCAGCGCTGGGATGGGGATGCCTGTGGAGACACGTCCTGGGTTTATGAGCAGAGTTTTGGGACCTGGGAATTCATCGTGAGCTTGGGGAGGGGGAATAGAGACAGGGATTTGGGGGAACGGGATGGATGTTCTTGTTTTGATTATTTATTTTTGAGAGAGCTAGTTGAATTTTTTATGATCTCCTGTTTCAACACAGTGGTTTTAGTAGCAGAAAAGGTGGAGCTGGAGGAGTTGGAGGTGCTGAGGGGCAGTGGGAGTGTTCGTGTGAGATTCTCCCGAGCGGGTTGTGCTCTGACCTGGGGCTCCAGTTTGTCCTTCTCTTTTTTTTTTGTCCCCCTTTTTTAACATATTTCGCTGTGTTCTGCTTTTGTTTAATTTTCATAACGTTAATTCACGCTTGTTTTTTTTTCTTTTTTTCTTTTCCTATGTTTTGTTTCTTTCAGTTAATCACACACAGACTTTCAGGCTGCGAGCGGACTTGGTGCTTTCATGTGTTGTGTTGCTTGAGTTTCCCACCCCGTGACCCTCCTCATAACGTTGTGGTGTGAGTGGACCAAAGTGGAAAAAAAACCATGAGCATCTGCAGTGGCTGCAGCGTCACGGCTCGCTGCTGTCGGGAGGTTGTGAGGGGAAATCACCTTAACCTTGTACCTTTTGTTAAACAAAGTCAGCTAATCCCTAAAAAACAGGAGATGTTTTCTTCCCAAGCCCCAGGGAAGGAGCAGCTGTGGATAAAGCGACCGTAACAGTTTGTCTGGACTCCTCTTCCCCACCAGCTAATTACTTGCTTGCTAGGTTTTGTTTCCTTTTTAATTGGCTGGGGTGACTGCTCGAGGCTCCTCCGTCTTCCTCTCTACGTGCACGAGTGGGAGGAGTGGGATGAAGAACGCTGAAATGTTTATTTTTCTAACAAAATTCTCCATTTGAGTTAAGTTTTTAGCAGGGGTAGAAAAACACAGTACCCTCTGCCCTGGGAACCTTAGCCAGAGTAACCCTCCTTCCAGTAATGATATATTTTAATCCTGAATTACTCTAAACACTTTCTACATCATTTATAATATATATATATATATATAAAGAGAGAGAGAGTGGTTAATAAAATTCATGGGACAATGTTTTGAATTTTCTTTACTGCTACAGTAGAACACTTATATAGAAAGATGTTTGTTGTGTCCTGTGGAGCCGCAGGGTCTGTGTAACTTCCCCGTTGTCATTTACCAACGTATTTTAGTGTTGTGGAAAATCTATTTAAGCCATCACCTTTGCTTTTACTCTTCAACCTTAAACTTATGACGTGCCTAATGAGGACAACCTCCTAATTTCGTGCTATTTATGCTGTTAGACTCTGTTCCTCTTAGAAGGTGCTTCCTTTAACGCTCCTCGTGCCTCACAGTCGCAGCCTTGTTTTCCTGGGCAGCTGAGCTCAGAGGAATAGTTGGGATCAATACTATTTATTTTATTATTTTTTTCCCACTCAAATCATTTTGTGGCCGGCGGGACCATAACTGACCAGAGCCTGAAGAGCTGTGTGTTGTCATGGAAAAATAGCTGGAGCCAGTTCCATCCATCCATCCATCAGATAACAGGCGAAAGGAGGAGCAAATATTTTATATTAACCCTCAGGTGGTGTCTTTAGAGTTTATGGAAACACTGGCTGGCTAAGTGTTAGTTGTGAGTGCAGGCCTTTGGATTTAGTTATTAACCTTGCAGGATTTTTCTGATATTTTTCCTTTTTATTTCCTTTTTTTTTATTTTTTCTTAAAGGTTTGTCTTTAAGCTGTGGGCAAACCCCAGACTGGTGGTGCACAGCCTGGCATCCTGCCTCTCTTGGAGGGCTTTAAAATGAGGTTCTTTAACTTGCGTATCCCATCAAAGCAACTTTTTTTAGGTTTTTTTTTCCCTTTCTTTTCTTTCTAACTACATGCTCAGGTGGTAAAATGCTTTCCCAGGGCCCTTGGCCTCTGATGTGGATGTGCTGAAAGTCACGGCAGCGTTACTTGGTGTATTTAAGAACCTCCAGGGGGTCTCACAGGTACCTTTTGGAACGGGCTGTTTTTCAGAGCCTGAACATGGTGGGAGCCTGCTGGGAGCTGAACACTTTGCTTTTAAAGCTGTGCCTCCAGGTTAGGTGGATTTTCAAGAGTAAATGTCAAACGTCAGGAGGGTTAATGTGTTGTTTTTTCTCCGAGAACCCTACAAGGAACCCAACTTGTTACACACAAGACCGTTCCAGCTCACCACTGACTCCAGTCCACTCACGTAGTGAGCTAGGGGCAGGGTTTGGGGTTTTTTTTTGCTAACAAGAAGTTTTGGGGCACTAATTTCACGAGTGAGCAGCACTATTTGGTTCATTGTATTGCTTCTTGAGGTCAGTGCTACGCAGGCTGGGGTAAAACAGTCACTGGTGGAACTGGGTGTGTGAAAGCTGCCTCGGCACCGTGTTCCCAGTCGATAGCTCTCCCAGCCTCTGCTGCTGCCAACGATTTCCAGCTCCCCTGCTACGTCACACGTCAATTCCTTTTTTTTCCTGGAATAACAGATTAGTTACCAATAGCAATAACAGTGGAAGAGCAAAACCCTTCACACCCTTGGGCATTGCGGAGAAATTCCCAGCTTTTTCTCATGAAGACATTCAGAATGTATGTAACAATATTTTAATGTGATGATTATTATATATACAGTGACTTTCTATTGTGGCAGAAATACCTTTTCCATGTAGTTTCTTGCTCTTTAGAGCAGGGACAGCGTCGTTTCCCCAGTGGGACTCTTCGATTTTATTTTTTTTTTACCCCTTGTGCTGATTTTTCCTTTTTGCCTGAGACAAGGTTTCAGTTTGTGGTGTTCAGGGTAGTCCTGCATCTTATTTTTATTTACCAAGTGGTAAATGCCCGGTGATGCTAACTCCAGGTAAGAAGATTTACACCTTGCATGTTAGAAGTGAAAGAAAACCCCTTGAGGAGCGACTGGAGCCGTTCAGTTCTGCACCTCCCCGCTGGTTTAGACATGGATCTGTAAAAGGTTTGGCATTAATGGGAAAAAGGATCCATTTTTTAAAATCATTCAAGCATTTGCCATCGTGTACGTTGTCTGGTTTATGATTTAAGATGTGTTTTGTGGGGCTGCGGTGGATGCCCTGGGGGTGGAGGGGAGGTGGGGACCTGCCCTGGGGGTGGCAGCCTCTGGGACGCGCTACAGCCGTTCGCTTTGTCATTCCAAATGTCTTGGGTTTGGTTTGGTTTGGTTTTTTTTTTTGACTTTCAGTTCTTTCCACTCACTTTGTACTTTCTTTATTGTTTTTTTTTTCTTTTTCTTTGATTAAATCTCACATGTATTTTGAGTTTTTGTGGTGTCCTTTATTTGGCGGTGGATTTCCTGCGCTGTCTGGTGCATCTATATATGTGTGACGATCGGAACTTTACCACTCACAGGATTTCTTATGACTATTGGGAATGTTCAGGAAAAAAATTAGCTAATTAATTAACAATTAGGTGGTCATACAGTATGCCAGGAAACACCTCATCTGCAATCTGGGGGGAATTCTTAAGGTATTAATGTAAATCCCATCCCTGTTTGGGCAAACGTTGCCTTTAAACTCATTTCTCCTTCTCCTTCATGGGATTTGGTGACCAAGTGGGTGGGTTTACCAGCAGATTCACAGAATGATTTGGGGTTGGAAGGGACCTCTGGAGATCATCTAGTCCAAGCCCCTGCCAGAGCAGGTCCCACAAGAACGTGTCCAGCTGAAGTTTGAATGTCTCCAGAGATGGAGACTCCCCCACCTCTCTGGGCAGCCTCTGCCAGGGCTCTGCCACCCTCACAGGGAAGAAGTTCCTCCTCATGTTTTGATGGAACTTCTTATGGTCAAGTTTGTGCCCATTTCCTCTTGTCCTGTCCCTGGGCACCACTGAGAAAAGACTGGCCCCATCCTCCTGACACCACCCTTGAAGTATTTATGGGCGTTTCACTGTTGTCATTATGCCCAAAGAAGTGGTTTTAGGGTTGGATGGAGAAGGAGCAGAAATGGAGGGTGATATTTTCCAAAGGGTCCTTCCAAAGCTCTGGAGAAGCACATCATACGCTTAGATCAAGGCCAAGACAAGATGACAGCTGAAGTTGGGGTTTGCTTTTCGGACAGAGCTGCTGCTGGAGCTTCACTAGCTGGTCTGGTCCCGGTGTCTGTTCTGTGGGAGTCGCTACGGGTGATGTTATCTTCTGTTTTATTTGGGTGCCTCTGGGATTTCTTTGGTGTGGGGCTGAGATCGATGCTGCCCTTCAGGCAAAACCAAGGAGTGGATTTGATGCATGATATTTGCTGAAGCTCTGCTTGGAGCTGCTTCTGCAGCCCCAGTTTCGAGTACAAAAACCCAGTTGGGTTCCAGGAGCAACCAGTATCACCCTGTTAGAAAGGTGTGGAAGGACTGTGCTGTTGTGGCAGGAGTTGGCTCATGTGCCCGGCCTTGGCTTTTTGCGTTTGATACCCAACTTGTGGAGTAGGCAGAGGGTGGTTCTGGTCATCTTTGATGGTGCCTCTGTGCATCCCACCTTTTCACGAGGCCGGGAGGGTTGTCCCTGGTGGGTGCGGTGCCGTACAGCCGCTGTGTCCCCCCGCAGAGGGGTGGCCAGAGGTGGTGGTTGGAGCTGGGGGGACATTGCCTGGAGCCACCCTGGGTTAGAGGCGTCACTTGAGCCCGTTATATTTCCGAAGGATAAGCCTTAGCAGGGACTTCCTAGCTGATTCCAGGTGGTTTGTATGAAATATCCTACAACTTTCCCACCCCAGTCCTTTTTAAAGCCAAATCTTTCGGGAGGCCAGAGCAGAGAAAGTATGTTTAGGTGCATGAGGATTCAGTGAGAAGCTGAGAGGGCAAAGCAGCCCCTTGTCTTAAAGATGGGCCACCTGCTGACCAAGGAGGATGTACGTGGGCAAGTAGTTTTCCACAGGAGTGGTGTTACAAACCATTCCTCGATTACTGCAAGAGATGGAGGAGTGGAAAGCTGTCTAGAAGCAGCTCAGGGGTGAGCTGCCAGCCGTGTTTTGCTCAATATTGAGTGTTGCTCTTCCCTCTGCTGTTTGTTGGCCACGCTGGAGATGCTTCTGCTCCTCTCCCCATCCTGTGTCTCCGTAGCACCTGACTTCTCACATCCCGCCTCGTTAAAATTTGACATCAATCCTCTAATTACCAGTTCCAAACCAGAGCTGCTCTGAGCTGCCGTGGTTTAACTGGGAGCGTCTGTCCCCGGCCCCGCACACGAGAGGTGTGTGCCTCGACCTTTCAGGATGTCTTTACTTCATGTAAATAACTGAAACTTAACCACTGGTTCTCTTTTGTTCTTTCTGTAGCTTTTTTAGTCTTCCCAGTGCGTGCTCCATAACATCAGGAAGATATGTTAATTAGAAGATTTATTAAGGCCACAAAACATCTCATGCAGAAGAAATTAATTGGTGCTTTCACCTTTAAGCTCGCAATGCGTTGCACAGAAGAGATTAAGTAGCGAGGACTAAGACGCAACCGTCTCTTTTGATTGGGAAAAGTTTCCTCCATCAGGTTTACTCGATAAAGCTGAAATCTAAGATACTCACCCAAAGATAAATGGCTAATTAAGGCTGCCGCACGGCGGGCACTAATCAGAACCGCTAATTAGAACCGCTAATCTCCGGGTGAGAGCATCACACTGACCGTGCTTCCCCGCCCTGGGGTTTTAGCACCAGGTGAGGCCTCACTTGCTGCTTGTGCTGCTGCTGGGACGGGGTTTCCATGGGTCCTCTCGCTCTGGTTTTGGGGTGTAACAGGAGAATCCCCCTCACAGCCCTCACCATCCCGCTGTATTCTCACAATTCTCAGCAATAACTCTTCCCTGCAGCTTTTTTTTCCTTAGACTTACGGGTTTGATAACCAAAAATCCCCCAACCTTTTGTTTGTTCCCTCGTCCTGGGGCTTCAGAGATGTTTCTAACCACTTAACCCCCTCTGCCTAGAGCTCCCTGCTCCCTCCCTGCTCCAGCACCTCCAACTGGGATGTGCTGGGGTGAAGGGAACCCTTTCAAAGGACTAAATGTTCTGTGTTAAAGCTGAGGGGAAACAGCTTAAAGCTGAAGACTCAGCTTTAACTCCTGGTGGTGAGTTCTGTGTTTGGAACAGACTGAGGCCCCCTCCCACAAACACTTGTTTAAAAAAGTGAAAAGGGGGAAAAAGGCAAATGTGGTGTCTGTGCCATGGTCTGGCATCGCACGGGAAGAGGGAGAGGCCCCGGTTGATCTTTGTTTTAAAACAACCTTGTAAACAAATCTCAGGAATGAGCTGCTTGTACCAAAGCTGGGGTGAATAAAACCAAAACTGACGTGTTTAACAAACATCTGCTAAACCCGCGGTTTGTGCAGTACTTGTATTCCCTGGGACCACCAAGTGCTGGCTCCAAATTCCCAACCTTCGCTCTTATTCCCGGTTTTTCTCCCTTACTCCCCTTACCCCGTGTATCTGTGTTTCAAGTGTGATGTCCCAGCATGTCCCCATACGTTTCTCCTCCTCCAAGCTTCTCCTTGCCCCCGGGTGTCCGACCACAGGGCTGGGGGTGTTGGGCCAGCAGAAGACCAACCCTTGGGTGGAGGCTTGGAGGAACCTTGTACCCTGCACCCCCACCTTGTGTGGGGTGACGGGAGAGGGACAAGGACCCCAAAGGGGGTTGCCACTGAGCAGGCTGGGTCTCTGTCACCACTCAGGAGGTCCTTGAGACCCAGAGGATGGTCCAGAGGCACCGGCTGAGCTCCTGTTCCCGGCGTGGGTTGTATGTGACAATCACTGAAACCTCTGGAAAATTAGGACTTGGAAATAAATCTCATGGAGTAACAGGTATGTGGTGTGAAAAAAACCAAACTGGGCACACAGGGAAGTTCTGGAGACTCCTGCCTTGCGGGGAGGAGGCACTAAGTCCCATGTCAGGCGTGTTCATGGCTTGTCCCTGCCAGTCCCTGCTGCCCACAGCCGGCAGGACCGAGACACCGTGGGCACCGGTGGAGGTGGGACCGAAGGAGAAGCAGCCAGGGGCTGAGGAGGCTGTCTTCTCCCTGGAAGTCCACCTCTGACCACTCTGTCTCCGTGTCTGCGGTGCCCACACCAAGGGGGAGCAGGGGGTGACCATCCGGCTGAGCCGAGTGATGAAACACCCTTTGCTGCTGCTTTGATGGCCATCTGAAACTTGCCTTCTCTTTTGAGGCCAAATTCCCTTGGAAAAGCTTGAATCCAGTTGGGAGCTATTCTCAAGTTAGATTCCCAGCAGGGCAGGTGAATTGGGAATAAAAGTGTGCTTTTATCACCCCCCCAAAATTGCTCAGAAAATTTGCTTAAGTTGTGTTTGGGATTTGAGGTGCCCGACTCCCCCAGGGGGAGCTGCTGGGGATGGCCAGGAGCTCCTGCAGCGCTCCATCCCAGCGCCCTTTGCTGCTTCCTTAAAGGATTGAGCTGTAAGTACTCTGCAAATCAAATTTTAAATACTAAAGCAAACGATTCAAAAAAACCCCAACCAACCAACCACACAGAGGCCACCCCGTAAATGAGGTAGAAAGGTTTCATCCGGGTCTGAAAGTGCTCAGTCCCGGTGATGTCCCACGGGGGGCTGCTGTGAATTCCTTCTCTGACCTGTCGACAGATTTCCTCAGAAACCTGTAATACAGCATGACGACAACATGTGTTGAGTGTTCCTCCTTCCTCTGCTGTTTTCTTCTGTCTCCATCAATTCTCCGACCATGGAAATTTCTTTCTTTGGGCCTCTGTGTAGATGAATTCTCCTCCGGGATCCTCGCTTGTCCAGCCCTGGAGAGGGACACTTGGTCAGGGAGTGGAGCGATGGGACAAAGGGGAACAGTTTAAAATGGGAAGAGGGGAGATGGAGAAGAGGAGGTTCCAGGGAGACCTCAGAGCCCCTTCCAAAAGAACCAGGAGCTGCTGGACTCCGCACAGACGGTGGGCAAGTGCTCTCTTGTCTCCGGAGGTGACAACAGTCTGGCGGGACAGCAGGAGGTTGGGTTTTTGCAGCCAGATCCACACCACAGAATGGGTAGAGAGTAAGCTGAGAGTCTGGGTGTTCAGCCTGCAGGGTACCCCTCTCAAAAGGCACGTGTTTTATGCAACTGGAGAAAAGCTTTAAAAAAAAAACCAACAAAAAACCAACCCAAAACCAACCAACAAAGCGTGCCTTTAATGTGCATCATTAGAAGCCAAATTGGTTGTGTTTTAAAATCAACATGACTGCATTTTAAAAGGATGTAACTGTGCTTGGAAGTTTTTGTAGCATTGAGTGGGTTCGATGGGCAAGTTTAGGTGCTCCCCAACGCTGTGCTGTGGGAGAATCTCTCCTCGCTCAGCTGCTCTGTGGCCAAGCAGTGGGAAAATCTCCTTTCCCTGCCGAGTGCAAGGCCCTTAATTGTGTTTTTTTCCCAATTTTTTCAGCGCCAGCAAGGTCTGCAGCAAAGGCAGAAGGTGGACACAAGAAGGGGGGAGTTGGAATGGGATGATCTTTAAGGTCCCTTCCAACCCAAACTTATTCTCTGGTTCTCAGGCTGCTGAAGTGCAACGTTGGCTGGAAATACACGAGTGCTTTATTAACTCACCAGTGTCCCGGCCTCAAGATTTGTGCCCAAAGGCCCTTTTGATCCCTACCTGTGCTTTTTCTTCTTTTTTTCTTTTTTTTTCTTCCATTTTTTAGCAGAGCAGTACTAGCAGGACACCAGTCAGGAGTCAGCCTCTCCAGCTCCAAGGTGATGATCACCAAAACCAGCGTGGAGCCCTTGAGCTGCAGCAGCTGGTGGCACGCCATCCAGTGCTGTAGCTGTTTGGTCAAGAGCGCGCCATGGCGGGAAGGATTCCTCTGAGGCAGCCCGGGTAGGCGCTGGGGCCCATTGGGACATCCCCGTGGCATGGAACTGGAGAGAAGATAAAGTATATATATATTAAAAACAAACAATCAAACAAAGCAGAGGTCAGTGAACTGTGTGTGTTTCCTGTGTTGCCAACCAGAAATACAGACTTATTTCGTCTCGTATCAGGAAACCTAAAGGGTTCCCTCTCCCTCTCCTCCTTTTTGGGTTTTTTGGGGGGTTTTTATTTTTGTGTGTTTTGTGTTTGTACTTCCCAACCACGGAGCTGGGGGTTTTTTGAGCTTACAATGAATGTACAAGCGTCTGAGTTTCCTAACAATTTCTGAAGTTTCTGCGTTACCCAGATTGTTATCCGGGAGATTCCGTTCAGGCCGGCGGATGCGAGGAGGTAAAAGCAGTAACTAATGCCTGAACCCTGAATTCACTGAGGAAACAAGCACCTGAGGGGCGCAGCTTTCACAATCAGCAGCCTGAGGCGGCTTAATATTTGCACATAACTTTAAAAAAGGGATCCAGGATGTGTTCGTCTCACATGATTTTTGCCTTATTAGCACACGATCGTTTCTTAAAAGACAAAAGTTGAGTTGTTTCTGTCAAATGTTTAGTAACGGCGACGGGAACTCAAGTGCCAGAGGGGGGTAGTCTCATTGCCTGCAACTGGGGTGAAAAGGGAAATGGTTGAAGAGAAAACCTGTGTGAGAAATGTAGCAAAACCCTGACAGCTTTCTCTGTACAGTATTACTAGAGCGGAAATAGTTAGAAATATTTTTGCAGCGTGTATTTAAAACAAAAAAAAAACCAAACCAAACAAGGGTGGATTGTTGTGCATTCTAAGAATCTTTTTAACGTCCATTTTAGTTGTCCTTTAAAGATGGAAGTAAATTTTTTGAGCAAAATGAAAGGTTTTAAATACTAGAAAATTTTAAAAATTAATAAGAATAATAAGAATAATTAAAAAATATCACTGGAACATTCTTCAAAAGACTTGCAGATAGCTAAAAGCAGGTAGTTTGCAAGGTGTCTCGGGAAGGATGTGTGGGTGTGTGTATGTGTGCGCATCTGTGTTTTCTAGTCTTATTTGATAATGAGCTGTTTCTTTAAAGAAAACAACAAAAAAATTAGCAAAATTTAGTGCTTAAAATGTTTAAGAACTCCATGGGTGTTGCTGTGTGAAGATCCCAGTGAAGCTTCTCTACTCTCGTTCTTTCCATTCTCAAGATCTCAGCTGGAGAGCGTTCACAGCCACTCTGCACCACAAGCATCCTCTCTGATGGTATTACCTGTACAAAAATGAAACAAAAATCATTAAAAAAAATTCAGCCAGCATCCTACCCTGTGCTGTGTGTGTTTTTCTGCATTGTTGTATCCCGCAACTTCTAGATGATGCCACGTCACAGTAGTTATAACACAATGCTATGCCTCTTTCCAGCTGAAATATTAATTAATATGCTTTTGCCAGATGGTAATATGGATCTAATTGGGAGCTGCAAGGCTCAGTTCAACTCACAACTTTGCTGTTGCTTCAATGGTAGAAAAAGTTGGCCCCACATTTTGGTTAAAATAGTGGTTTCAAAACTAAAATGTTAAAAGCTATAGTTTTCTGTGCAGCAGAGGTGAGCGAATGATAATGAGGTCTCTGCACTTCTCACAGCTTTTGAACTACAGCTCACACAAACGCTCCTACCGAGGGCTGTAAATCAGTGGGACCTCATCAAACACTCAAGTTTGTGTGTATATACATATATATATATATACTTAAAAGCCTTCCCCAGCAAAGGCCCTGCTTGCTCCCTAAATCTGCTGCCAAACTTAGTACCTGCTTTGTGTGTAACCCAATTACATTCTCCCCACGTCCCCTGGCAGTGATCTCGCCAGGAAAAAGCTGACAGATTCTCTCCCTTCGCTGATGCCCGTGGCTGGGTGAGGATGCTGGTAGCCAAGGCAAATGTTTCGGGGTAAAACTGGAACCAGGAGCTCGTTACTGCAATCCAGGGAACAGCTTTCTTGTAACATGACAGAGATCTGTGCCTCGAGGGGAGGAAAACGAAAAAAAAAATACAGTTAGCGCTTTGATGATTTTGTTAACATATCTGCAAAGGTAAAGTCAAATCATTCTAAGTGCTCTAATTAACATTTGAGATGTCTGGAGGCTTGAAAAGAGTAAAGTTGTCAGCTGTGTCTGCAGAGTGAGGGTAAGGGTGAATTTCAGAGCAGTCTAAAGCCCCTTGCCTTGCTTCACACATTCAGCTCTCACTTGCTGTCTCTGTAACAGCAAGAAAACAAAAAAGGAAAAAAAATATGTTACTAGATATAAAATTTCTGCTAAAGAGTGATAGATGTAGGGTTCCTCATCAGTGATTTCCAGGAGCTCACGTCATTATCTCTACAGCTCCCAAGTGACATGAATCCTCTGGAAATCCTACCTTTCTAAAGCTGATCTGTGTGTTTCACTGAAAGCGGGAACTGCTCGTGACTTTGGCGTGGTCTCATGGGGGACGGCTCCGCTGGATCCCTGCTCTCCCAGTCCAAACCTTTGGTGTTTCCCAGGTGAACGTTGTCTCGGTCCATGTTTGTCTCCAACCAGGGTCTCTCCACCTCTCCTCTCCTCAGCTTTCCCCTTGGCTCCTGGCTCCCTTTGTTTTTCTCATGCAGCATTCCCGTTGGGGAGCCGGTTCCGATATTTTATGTTAAACCTTTCCTTGTTCCTTGGCTTTGTCTGCCCACACACGGCTCCCCATTCTCTCACCAGTCCTCTGGGTTATGCATTTTTGGGTGCTCGTTTACCCTCATTAGCCTACAAACCTTTGCATACAGCGCAGCTCTGAGTCGTGCTGTGGCGATGCATAAATAGCAGAGTGACTGTGTTTACTGGACACCTTGTCCTCAAGATTCCTGACTCACCTGAGGTGAGTTCCCTCAGCTGGGTGTGAGGGAACAGCCCTGTCCTGTCATTAGCAGCATGTTCCCGGCCCTGCGGTACACCAGCGAGCACAGTGGGTGAGATCAAAAACCCTTCTTGGAAGCCCCACATCAAACCAATCCTGTTTGCATTCCTGCTGTGGAGAAAAACACAGCACAAATGACTTCCAGCCCTCAGTTTGTTTCCTGTGCTTGATGCTCACTGCTGGTTATTCCTGGCCTTCCTCTGGGATGCCAGGTCTCGGTGTCCAGAGCAAAGGCAGCATGGAGAAGGGCAGGAACAAGGCCCTGAGACCTGCCAATGGGAGGATTTGGGGGTGCAGAAATACCTGGGAGGGGAGTGAGACACTGATCAGGGGATGGGAAACAAAGGGACATGGATTTTGTGCCTGTGTGGAGAACAGGCTGGGGCTGCAGCTTGGTAGGGTCTGGAGCACTGCCGGAGCCACAGAGCCCTGCCAGAAGCCAGGAGCCCTGTCAGCTCTGGAGCCCTGTCAGATTCCCAGAGCCCTGTCAAAAGCAAGCAGAGCTCTGCTAGATCCCCTGGAGCCCTGTTAGCTCCCTCAGAGCTTTGTGAGGCCCAGAGCCCTGTCAGCTCCCTCAGAGTCTTGCCAGCCCCAGGGAGGCCTGTCAGCCCCGGAGCCTCTTCAGGCCCAGACCGCCGCCCCCCCGGTCCCAGCGGGCCTAAGGCCGCCGCCATCCAACGGCAGCCACACCGCGGCGTTGCCATGGCGACGCGCCGTCCTCCTCCCTCATTGGCGGCGGTCCCTCCCCTCCCCGCCGGCCATTGGCTGTGCCGCCTCCGCAGCGCTCGAGGATTGGCTGCGGGACGATGGGCGGGGAGAGCGCAGGCGCAGTGCTGTTATTGTTCCGCCGGTGCCGCCCGGCGCCCGTCGCCGCCGCTGCCGCCATGCCGGTGAGTCCCGCCGCTATGGCGCACCCCCGTCTGACAGGCCCCGGGGCCTTTCGCCTCCTTGGGCAGGAGCGGTGGAGAAGGGCATGGGGTTAGCAGGCCCCTTGAGGCGACCGCCGCTCTCTCAGGCGGGGTGGGGCCAGGGGATGCGGGTGGGGATAGGCCCGGTCCCCCTGGGGACGCTGGTGGTGAGGGGCTGAGGCTGGCCTCCCCTCACGGGAGGGTTCGGGCTCCGCTTCTCACACCCTAGGGGTGGTATGTAGGCCGAGTGGGTTCCCCCCGGCAGGGGAAGCGGCGGGCCGGAGGAGCGATGAGGTCTGGGAGAGCTAAAAGGCCTTGTCAGCCCCCTCAGGGCCTTGTCTGAGGGTGGCCTTCCCCCTGGAGGCTGTGGCTGACAGGGTGATGGAGGAAGGGGTCTTGCTTGTCGGGGCTTGCTGATTCTGTAGCTGATTTCAGAGGCGCTTGTGGTGGCAGAATGGGGCTGTGGGGTCCCTTCCCCACCGAGGGGAGGGTTAGCAGCTCTCTGCTCTCTCAGGGCAGGAGAAGCTGTTTCCTGGCCTCTGCTGAGGCCTGAGATGAATCTGGGCGGGTGGCAGCTTGGAAAAGGGGTTTGTTTCTTCTTGGCATGCAAGATAGATGCTTTGGAAGTAGTTAAATGCTCAGTGACAGCACCTCTCAGCAAGGGTAGTGTCTTAGGCTTTACTAGATCAAATGGAGTATAGGCTTATTTAATCAGGAGGAGCCTGTGTCATCAAATTAATCAGCGGTGCTTCAAAATTTGTGTTTCACTGCTTTGTGAAAGAAAAGGTTTGTGAATAATACAACATGTGAGTTTTCTAAATGATTAAACAAGCAAGTACAGCATGGAACTTGCTGGAATTTCTTTCAGCCAGTGCTTACTGGTGTCTGCTTTTGTCACCTGTAAGGTGTGAGACTTGTGCGCTCCCGTGAGAGTAAGGACAGTGTTAGTGTAAAAGAGTGGCACCTGCTTCCAGCAAACTGGTTGCAGATTGTTTGCAAGCATTAGATTGTTTCGTGGCAAAATTCATGGGTAATCTTAATTGTGAAATTCCCCATTTTTACTCAGCTTGCAAACAGAAGGAGATTGCAGTGACTTAAGTAATTGTACATCATTCTCTCAGTTTTAATTATAAACCAGTTCTGGTTTTAGTTCCCCAAGTTCAAGATCCTGTGGAGATAATGTGCATCTGCTTGAGTTGATTCAACAGCATTTGTGCTTAAACACACAGGTATGTTAACAGTAGAGTAACAGCCTGTGTTTTGTTATTTATTATTTTTTCCTTTTCCAATAATTATAGATCAACAAGCCTGAGAAGCTGGACAAGCCAGAGAGCTGTGATAATGTCAAGGTGGTTGTTCGATGCCGGCCTCTTAATGAAAGAGAGAAAGCTACAGGCTACAAGATGGCAGTCAACGTAGATGAAATGAGAGGAACCATAACTGTTCATAAAACAGACTCTTCCAATGAGCCTCCCAAGACGTTTACGTTTGACACAGTGTTTGGACCAGAGAGTAAGCAGCTGGATGTCTATAATTTAACTGCAAGACCTATTATTGACTCTGTCCTAGAAGGATACAATGGTAAGTCCCTTCTTGTTGTAAGTCAAGGGTCCCATCCCCTAATCTTTGCGTTGGTGGAGTCCCTGCTGATCTTATTTAAGGCAGTTTCACCTTCTGAGGGCTGTAGCCCTGTGTTGTTTCTGTTTGTGGCCTCTAACTTAAAACAGCCTGAAGGTACTTGTTATTCTGAGTACTCAGTGGTTGCACCTACTGTGATCATTAGCAGGGGGAGATGAGGTGATGAACGAGGCCCAGCTGAGGTCGGTCAGCCGTGTATTTTTATTCTGTATCTTCTGTTTGCCAAAAGATTTACACTTTATCTCATTATCAGAAATCTCAGTCGCTCTTCACTATGCAATTGCAGTTCCCAGGCAGCTGCCACGGTCCTGCAGTAACTAGGTATGCATACCAGCCTTGTGCATAGTGCTGCTGCATATTCTCTGCTAAACTTTGCTGTTTTAAACTAAGCTGACTAGTGAAACACATCTGCCCTGTCCCACAGATAATCTCTTGCTTCCCACAGCTGGGAAGAGTATGACCATGGTTTGTGTGTGTGCCTGTTATGCATGTAAACATGTCATGTGAAGGAAAGCAGAGACTAGTAAGGAAACAAATTACTGCTTTCCATAACAGTATGCCATAAATGAGTTACAAAGTTTTTAAAGGTTTGTAAAATGCCTAATGAGCTTTTGTGCTAACACACCCAGGTTTCAGCTGATGAAAATTCATGGTTCAGAAATTAATGGTTCAAAGCTGTGCCAAGGGAAGTTTAAGCTGGATGTTGGGCAGCAAATTTTTACCAAGGGAGTGGAACAGGCTCCCTGGGGAGGTGGTCGGTGCCCCAAGTGTGTCAGAGTTCAATAGGTATTTGGACAATGCCTCTAACAACAGGCTTTAACTTTTGGTCAGTCCTGAATTGGTCAGCCACTTGGACTAGGTGATCATTTTAGGTCCCTTTAGACTGACATAGTCTGTTCAGCTTTTTCCAAGCTGTAATGTTAATGGCTTGAGAATGAAAGCTTGAGTTTCCAGCAGTGCTTGGTTAAACTTAAGCCCTGGTGTACTTCTGGAGTACTGGAGTCTGAGAAGTCAGTACATTTTCTGGACACCTTCTGTGCAGGCTGATTATTTAGTCCAAATTGTAGCTGCCTCTGCAGGTTTGGAACTGGGGTTGTGCTGTGGCCTGTGTTGTAGAAGCCTCAAACTGCTTCTGCTGTGGCTTAGAGCACTAGCAATAGTTGGGTTTGCAGTTGGTATATAATCATCTCCCTCTAATTGACCATGTTATTAATTGGGCTTGCTTTCATTATTTGTGTGTGAGATCTAAAGTCTACTAGCACTTCATACTTTAATCACTCTGTGCAGTTAAAACAAGCTGGTTTCTTCTTGGGGAATCTCACAGACTGGAGGAGCACAGGCTCAGCCCTGTTTGCTGTGCTTGTCCAGTGCTTCTGTTGCTCCTGGCTTTGTACAGTGTGTACTGGGGTGGGTGGGAAATTTCAGCTCCTTAAAAGCAGAGGTGTTTAGTGATCTCAGGCTAGGAAGGGATGAAGTAAAACTGCAGTTAGCCACTTCTTAGTTTGTTTATATATTTTTCTTATCCTCCAGGCACTATCTTTGCATATGGGCAGACTGGAACAGGCAAAACTTTCACTATGGAAGGGGTCCGAGCGGTTCCTGAGCTTAGAGGCATCATTCCCAATTCCTTTGCCCATATATTTGGTCACATTGCCAAGGCAGAGGGGGACACAAGGTAAATAGCTTCTCTTCCCTGCTTCTGTCTTTTGTCTGTCCATCTGTAGTAGGAGCCTGACCTTGAAAGCTGTGACTGAAAGGGTAACTCTGGCCCTAGCTGAAAGTATTCCTTTTTGGGTGGTTCTTGACAGGGTAGCAGGATTGTGGGGGACTATCACTGCATTTTCTGTCTACTCTGTGGTTGTGTTTGTTGGACTAAGTAAGCTCCCCAACTCTTTGTCCTCAGATTTCTAGTTCGTGTGTCTTACCTGGAAATTTACAATGAAGAAGTGCGGGACCTGCTGGGAAAAGACCAGACACAGAGATTAGAGGTGAGCCTGCCCTTCTGAATGAGATTGTTTTAAATTGGTGAACAACAGTGTGTTTTAAAGACCAGAGAAGAGCTTGAAGGGAAGTGGGCGGTTGGGCTCCTCAGCACATGTGCTGTTTCCTTTAACATACAGTAGCTGGGTAGCACTGCTGACTCCTCTGAATCCTTGCCACTCGGTAAACTGTGTAGTGAGGAACTGGCTGTTCCATCTCAGTCAGTTTTGTTGCCCACACTTCTACCCCAAAGGCCCTTCAACAGCATTTGTAGGAGTTGGAAATGGAGATTTGAAGTCACTCTTTGCCATGGGGGGAAGCCTATAGAATATTGTCCTGCATGAGTCTTGATTCCTTAGCTGCTCTGATTCTGAGTGTTGGAGCGTTTTATGTGCAAACCAGAACCTGGAGGAGTAAATTTGAAATTTGTTATTGGGGACCTCCTAAGGATGCTCAGTCTAAACTGTTTCTCTCTTAGGTTAAAGAGAGACCTGATGTGGGAGTTTATATCAAAGACCTTTCAGCTTATGTCGTAAACAATGCAGATGATATGGACAGAATCATGACTCTGGGCCACAAGAACCGTACGTAGCCTTGCTGTGGGCAGGTCTATAGCTCAGAGAGAATGAAGGTCTGGTAGTGAGACCACAGTAAGAGATCCTAGTGCTAATGCTAGGAAGATTGTTCAGCTGAGCAGATTAAAAAGGGTATCTCCTCCCAGCCCCCTCCTGTGCAGGGGCAGGTAAAGGTGACTGTGCCTGCCACATCGGCCAGTGCCAGTGGGGGAAACAGCAAAGGGGAGGAGGCAGTCAGTGTTGGCACAACTAGTGTATGTCTTGATCCTTTCCATGTTCAGTTCTGATCAGGATGGGCAACAACTAGTGCTGTGCTGTGAGCGGGAAGTGGTTTGTTTTCTGGAAGGCTTCTTAGTTAAGCTCAGATCTTTTATGACCTAAAGTCCTGACTGCTGTTGCTCTTGGCAGGGATTGCTGTGTTCTCATTTCTCAAAATACAGCTGTTCTCGGGGATCAGCTCTGAAAGCCTTTAGGCTACTGATCTCTGCAGTGTTAAGGAAACATGAGAGCTACTAATGCCCTTGGGATGGGAGTCTGTGGTTGACTTAGATGTAAAGTGGCTGTAATACTTCTGCTAGTCCAGATTGGAGATGTATTGCAGCTTCAGTGCCCAGGAACACGGTTTGCTGCTGAATCTGAGCATCCCTCTTCCATCTTCTGAGAAGCAGGGGTGGGTAAAGAGGTGGGGATAAGTGCCCTTTGAGAGCAGGAGTATTAGAGGAGTGTGTGATAAAGTCTGAAGATGACAGTGCTTTTTATCCCTATTAAAAGGTTCTGTTGGTGCCACAAACATGAACGAGCACAGCTCCCGTTCGCACGCCATCTTCACCATTACCATCGAGTGCAGCGAGAAGGGGGTTGATGGGAACATGCACGTGCGCATGGGGAAGCTGCATCTCGTCGATCTTGCTGTGAGTAGGACCTGTCAGCTCTGTTGTGTTGTGTGGTGGGCACCACTACTCATTTATGCACTGCTGAAGGTGCAGTGAAGGGCATGTCCCATGTTCCTCAGCTAAAGCCTGGGCTTCTGTTTGACATTTCATAGAATCATAGAATGGTCAGAGTTGGAAGGGACCTTAAAGATCATCAAGTTCCAACCCCCCTGCCANCCCCAGCTCTCTCAGCCTGTGATCTATGTCATCTATGAAGTATTCACTCAGGGCCTGAAATCAGAATTGCTCCAGGAAGAGTCTTTAGAGTAGCTAGAGCCTGTCCCAGTATAAGGGCTCTCTTGCTTCTATAAATTAATCATTAGATGGATAAACTACATTGGAAAGAGCTCTCTGGTCAGAAGAACTGGGTCTTTGCAAGAGTTTTTGTGGGTTTTCTACAGTGACCATGCAGTGTATCACTTGCAAGTTCCCTCTCTCTGTTGCTCACTTTGAACCAGTCTAATTATGCTGGTAAAATGTGTCTTCAGCCCAAACTTTACACTGGAGTATCTTTCCTTGGAGAAGATACACTAAAAGGGAGACTACAGGCATACAATGTCTGCACGTTAACTTTATTTATATGATGTGTGTTTGGGTTACTCTATGAAACTGTTTAAATTGGTTGCAGTGTTGCTTTTTCTCCCTTGGTCTGCGGATTGGAAAGGCTGGAGATGGTGCTTAGCATCTCCAGCTGAGGCACCCTGTAACTGCTGACTTTCTTTTCGTAACATTTTAATTCATGGGGACAAAACAGTCCGTTTCCCCAGTTGAGGCCTGTTTGACTTGTCTTTTTAATGATGTCTGAGGTACTTAGCCAGGTTCTCTAATGATGACTGAGGTTACTGGCACTGCTGCTAGCATATAGCTGACCCTGTTTGGAGCAGCAAGAAGTATTAGAGCATCTATTGCAACTCTTGCTGCTTCTTGTTCCTTTTCCAGGGTTCTGAAAGACAGGCAAAAACTGGAGCCACGGGGCAGCGGCTGAAGGAAGCCACGAAGATCAACCTCTCTCTTTCCACACTGGGGAACGTGATCTCTGCTCTGGTGGATGGCAAGAGCACCCACGTGCCCTACCGGAACTCCAAACTTACACGGCTCCTCCAGGATTCTCTGGGGGGCAACTCCAAAACCATGATGGTAAGCTGGGAGATGCCCTTTCCAGTGCCAGCTATCGAGCTGCGTTTTTACAGGGAGAGCATAATGACATTGCCAGGAGAACAGTTAGGCATTTACCTCTTTATTTCACAGCTGTTTCCAGCTCAGAACCTTTAATGTGGTTTTTTTCCTATATTTTCTCTTTACCTCTGTACAGATGAAGTTTTAAGCGCAGTGCAAGTGTACACGTGTGTGTAAGATGAAGTAAAAGCTGTGCTTGGGTAGCCAAAAGCAGCTTTGGTGTAGAAGCAGCAGGACAGCTTGGGAAAAGAGTAGCAGCATGAGATTGGCAGAGCTGGGGGTTGGTCCCTGAAGTTACTTGCCTGGGTGTCCTGGTTTCCAGCAGGGACGGGGTTGATTCTCCCCTGTCTCTACCCGGCACAGCTATTTCACCCCATCTGTGCCAGGCCCAGGGGCAGCAGGGAGCCAGCCGGGGAGGGGAGGGGCCACAGCCGGGGGTGGGCATGTGCTCTGACACTTTCTGTCCCCCAGTAACTTGGTTTTCTGTGTGTCTCAGTGTGCAAACATTGGACCAGCTGACTACAACTACGATGAGACTATCAGCACTCTGAGGTACGCAAACCGAGCCAAGAACATCAAGAACAAGGCCAGGATTAATGAAGATCCCAAAGATGCTTTGCTCCGCCAGTTTCAAAAAGAAATTGAAGAGCTTAAGAAAAAGCTGGAAGAAGGTGAGGTTCCCCTTCCTTATTTCTTTGTTCCGATGCTTGTTCTGTTTGGGTATGAACATTTTTCGCTGTTGGTTTGACACGAGTTTGGTAGCTGGTGTGGTTTGGTCTCCTGGGCTTTGTTTGCACTGCTGGGTTGCAGGAGCAGTCCCCCGAGGACAGCAGGGTGCTAGCCGTGGCCTGGCTTTGTCCTCTAGGTGGCACTTGGCACTCAGATAAGCTATGGCTTGTGAGCTGATGTGCCTGGATTTGCCTGTGGAGCAGGAGTGTTCTGGTGGAAGGAATTAAAATGTGCTGTAACAAAAAGTCAAGTGTTTTGCCTATTTGAGGAGGAGCAATGCATTTTTTGGGGGAGAAAAATGAACCAAACTTGTGGAGCTTGAGCTAGAGCTGACAAACAGTGCACAGAAAAGCAAAAAGTTTCTTTAAGCCTGGTAGCTTCATGGCCTTGTGACACTATTAGTCTGTCAGCATCGAGGGAGCTTCCTAAACTTGGCATAACTTCCCTCCAGAGAGGTGCCCACAGCACACAACAGCTGGAGCAGTCACTCCTAACTTGCTGTTGGGAGTCTGCCCCAGGCAGGAGCAGTGGGAAATGGTTGTTAACTCCCTTCAGAGTGGGAACTGGGTGTAGGTGTTTCGTCCTTAGTGGGCTGAGGGTGACTTTTTAAATTTTAGACTCTAAGCTACAGAACAAACAGCCTTATGTTTGCTAGCGTTACTGGGAGGGTGGGATGTTAAATGTTGGATTCTATTCAGTTTGGTTTCCAAACTCAGCCTGAAACATCTGAGCAGAGTGTTTGCTATGGCAACAGTGATAAAAATTTGTGAAACTGGATATTTTTCTCAATTAACAGCCGTCTAACTTAATGTATACAAGTGTTTGAATAAGTAGCAAGGCTGTGGGAACTTTGTTCATCTGACCTCAAGGCACGGGGAGACACTGCTATGAAAACTTTGTAGCTTAAAGCATCCTTGCACTGCTGATGCATTATTTCCTGTGAGAAGCACCCACTTGAGCGTTAATGTACACAGACACACTGACCTCACAGCATTAAACTGCTTATCTTGATTTTCCTTAAATTTCCGGAACCGTGACAAGCTGTCTCTGTGCTCAGCAGTTAATGACTTCTACAGGTGCTCTTGAGCTGCTGTTGGACACTGCTGGGTTTGGACAAATGCTGCTGTCACAGTAACAAACTGAAAAAGCACACTCTTCTCTTCTAGGGGAAGAGATATCTGGTTCTGAGAGCAGTGATTCTGAAGAGGAGGATGAAGATGACGAGGGGGAGATCGGAGAGGATGGGGAGAAACGGAAGAAACGGCGGGGTAAGGCAGTAGATACTCTTCTCAGTGCCACCAGTCTCCTCTTATCCAGGAGCTGGGGCCAGAAACTGTAGCTGGAGCCAGGTGTGGAAAAGTGGAGGGGTAGAGCTGCCCTACTGCCGCTGCAATTATCATGCCTCTCCTAGAAAAGAAGCTGTTTGGTGCCATATTCGTAGATGGACAGCTCTGAACCTGTGTAGTATCTGCTTCCACTTGGGTAGCTGTGCTTGTGGTGACATCCTTTCTTGTGGTGGCTCCCTGGTTGCCGCAAGGTGGCTGCGTATGGCTTGTGACTGGTGGTGTGGAACTTCCCCTGCTCACAGAGGTGGGAGGAAGAAGACACCAAAGATCAATGGTAGGCAGATGTGGTTTATTTATAACCATGGGAATGGTTGGAGGGGAATTTTGGCTGTGGTTTAGGCAAAGGATTCATCTGTCTTATGGATGTTTGGTAACTGACTCTTCTGGTTAATGCTGATAAAGGAAAAACTTGACTCTTGGGTGTCTTTGCAAGCTGAAAAGCTGCACGGGAGCTGCACATCCCTTCTTTGGGATCACTGTGGAAATCCCATGGTGAAGTTTTAGTCCTACACCAGTGTTAAGCTTCTGCATAACATCTAGCCCCCAGGGGATGTTGCTGAACCTACAACTGCAGGTTGCTGTGTGCCATGGGGTGCCATGGCTTCCGAGGAGCTTGCTGTCCCCCTAAACCTGGGATATTTCTTCATGGGGAGTAGGGAAGTCAAGCCCGGTGCTGGATCTAAACTTCCAGCTTCTCTGGTAAACTGATCTTGACATTTAAACTGCCTTCCTGTCCTGATGCACCCACATCTGGTTAAAAATTCCTGTTAAAGAGTTCCTGCTTTAGATACACTCTCTTCATTTTGGTGTTCATTCAAGTAGAGTCATAAATGACTTTGTAACAACTTTTACTTCATTTTTCACCTCTTGGTAATTTCCAGAAGGAAAAAAATTGACCGCTGTCTCCATCAAGAACCAGGTCCTGCCCAAATCTCCTCCCAAGAGGAGACCACCTTCAAAATGCTGCTTGAAAGGAGTAGAGGGGGAAAATAACTGACTCCTTCAACTTCCAAACAAGCTCCTCTGAGTTCCCTGAGGGCGTGTGCTGCTCAGCAGAATACGCACAGTAACTGCCCCTGTGCAAGCTGGCTCTGCCTTCCAGAGGGAAAAGGGCACATTTCCATGTACTTAAGACTGGAAAGGACTCCTGGTCGCTGAATGCTCTGCTCCTGCAGATATCCACAGCCTTCTCCACTATGTGATCTGGTTTTCTGTGCTGTTGCTTGAACCGGGAGCTGCCTTGGCATGTTGGTTTAAGCTGTAGGCTGGTGAAGATGGGTTTTAAGTGAAGCGTCTTTCTGAGCATGCAATTTTCTGCTGGGAAATGGTGGCTTTGCGAGCTGAGTCTGGGAGGGATCCAAGCAAATGCTTCCTAATGGGAACTTGTGCCTTTTTTGAACAAGGTTGCTGGCCCTTCTGGGTTTCTCTCCTTTAGAACTAACTTCCCATCTGCATGTTTCTTCCTCTCTGGGTTTTTCTGTGGGACGCATTTCTGTTTTCCAGGCAGTAGCAGCAGCAGTAGTTCAGACTCCACATGCTCTGTCATAGAGAAACCTCTGGATAAGTCCTTCACTAGTGAGTGGGAGCTCTTAAGTCCTTTAAGCTTTGGCCTTTCCATAACCTGCACACTCCATTTCGCAATGCTGCACTCTCCCCTGCTGTGTTTGTTGGAAAGATAAACCTGAACTTGTCGCTCTGCTAAAGCATGCCTTTTCCTTTGCTGCTTCCATGCTTGAAATAGTTGGTCAATGTGCACATTGCTAGCCAGGTGTGTGAGAGAGAATCAAGAAGTAATAGGTTAAAAAGAGCCAGTTGCAATTTCTGTGTTAAACACTCCCTTTAAAATATTGGGGAAAAAAGTCTGAGCTAACTTTTTATGGGAGTTGCTACAATAGGAGTTCATAAAAAGGACAGTCAGACAGACAGGTAAAATGGGTTGTGCTGTGTTATATTGGATTCTGTCTTCCCAAAATTAGTTTTGGAGAAAATTAATGGAGCAGTCAACAATCAAAACAACGCAAGGTTTATACTTGCAAAGAAAACACAGCAATACTTGGTTGGTTTGCTTTATTTCAGCAGACAGTAGAAAAAAATATCCTTGGTGACAGTAGGGGTTGAACTGCCCCATGACATTAAGTTCTTGATCACTGAGGGACTTATTTCAGAGGAATGAGGGGTCTGGGTTTCAGTCTGGCAGTAAGGAAAATCTGAGCTGCTCCTGGTCAGAGAGAGGGCTCTGGACCTTTACAAATCCTCCAGTCAGTTAGTGATAACTGAAGAAATAAATCACATCTCAGGCCTTGGCTTGAAGGGACTTTCACCCACTGTTGTGGCTATCCTGCATAGATGCAGTCTGCTCTCCTTCCTCTGGAGCCTGTAAGCTCTTGCTGTATAGTTCAATTACTAATTTATACCAATTACATTGAGTGGAAAGTATCAGCTCAGAGAAAGTGTGTGAACTGGTTAAGAAGGATCACAGCCTATGGGAGACCTTTGGCGGGTCCGTATGATGGTAGACCTGGGATCTGCTTACTTCAAACATGCTCTCTCAAAGCTTGCTTGAAACCTGAGTGTTTTATTTGGATGAGGACAGTTAATAGCAAACTGCTGATGTGGCAGTGGGTGGCTGAGTCCATCTCTTGCACGTTTGGAGACAGCTGTGTGGTGGAAGTTGCTCTGGGTGATGAGGAGCAGTGTGGCTCTCTGTGGTTTGGGATATTAACTGTCCTCAGGCGTGATGCTTTTGCATGTGGTGGCTTTCATTGTCCCTTTCCTGTCCTGCCTTTTTTGCTGCTCTTGCTTGAATAACCCAAACTGGTTCTATACCTCTATGGAAGCATCAGTTACTGCAAATTAACCTACTAATACCCTCTGTAATTAAATGGAGAAATCCTGTGTTGAGACTCCCTGTGTGCAACTGTCATGTATCTGGCAAAAAATTGGCCTGGGAACTTGATTAAAACTTAGAACAAGTCTTCTGTGTGGTAATATTTCACAGGTAGGGTGGCAGAATTGGCTTTCTTGAGGGGGGTGAGCATTAAGTCTCTTATCCAAGAAGAAATCCACTCTTTTTAATTGTTTCTTAGGGCATGATCTTTGCGGCAGGCTCCTAATGTTACGTTTAGATTCTGCATTGCACTGAATGGGCAGAAGAATGCAAGAGTGAGCTGAAGATGATCCTGGTTATGCAAAGCACTCTGAAGTACAGAAACTTTCTCTGCTTTAGCATAAAATCACGATGCATTAATGTTTGCTGTAATGGAGGTTTTTATAGCGATGATTATCCCGTGTTTCCTACTGTAGGAATGTGCATATAAAATTTAATGTTTGTTCTGATGCTAATGATCTTTGTCTAAAATGATCGAAGTAATAATAGATCTTCTTTCCTCCTCTTTCCATGTGTATGCTGCCTCGCTGCGATTTGCTTTCTACTTCCTCCTAATACAAGATCAAGCAGGTTGGTGTAACTGATTTCTACATTTCCAGACCTTGTGAAAGGGGTTTTTACAGCTTTTAGTTCACCTTCTTCTCCAAAACTGAGAATATAGGTGGTGAGCCCTGTATACAACTTTAGAAAGCTTCTTGCTCAGACTAATCAGAGACTTTTACACCACAAAGCCAGAAATGAGTGCTTATTACCTGATTCTGAAGTTTAGCGAATGGGAATTAAGGCAGCCCAGAAAGCCAACCGTATCCTGGGTTGCATCAAAAGAAGTGTGAGCAGCAGGTCACGGGAGGTGATTCTCCCCCTCTACTCTGCGCTTGTGAGACCCCACCTGGAGTCCTGTGTCCAGTTCTGGAGTCCTCAACATAGAAAGGACATGGAACTGTTGGAACNCTGTAGTATCAAAGTCCTTACCTTGCTACAAAACTAATTCTCTTATGTGTGTGGACAAGCATGTACAGAGAGGTGCACATGTGCACACATGGTTATAAATACAGTGCATTTTGTCTGTCTGCTAGAGGTCATATATATATATATTTATAAAAATATAGCCAAATGTCCCAAAAACTGGAGGGAGGGAAAGCCTTTTCCTCAACTACTTCTTTCTGACCATAATGATTATGTCACTGTGGGGAAAAACAGAAGTTCTATCTAAAAGTGAGGAGGAACTTCTTCACTTTGAGGGTGACAGAGGCTGCCCAGAGAGGTGGTGGAGTCTCCGTCTTTGGAGACATTCAAACCCCAACTGGACACGTTCCTGTGCAGCCAGCTCTGGGTGGGCAATGGGTTGGACTAGAGGATTTCCCCAGATCCCTTTCAGCCTCATGTTGTTGTGTGATTGTGTTTTTTCTTCATGTGTGGAGAAGAGCAAGACAAGAAACGGAAGGATTCACATGGAGTCAATAAAGAGAGCCTTAGGTTTTGTGGGAGGCTTGTGGCTTTGAGGAAGTGGATGTAGGCTGGGCTCTGGCTCATTCTAAATATGGCTCTCTTTGTTCATCTGCCTTGGGATTGCAATGAAAACTGACTCAGGACTGGCAGAGTGACTTCCAGGAGCAGCAGTTTTATGCTTTGTTTCAAAATCACAGATATTTGGGGCCAACCCTTCAGGCCCATAAGTTCCATGAGTTTCTCTGGCCACTGCCTTTATAAACCCTCCATGAAATAGCTCTGGTTTGCTGTGGTTCTAATGAACTAAAGACACAGGTGATAAATCACAGCAGACCTCAGTACTTTCAAATCTGTGGGTTGTGATTGTGTATAAATTGAATACCGTCCAAAAGCTCTTTTAATTGCCTCATTTTCACAGGGTTGGTCTGAATTTCCCTGGTCTCTGTATTTTCATAGTAGTGTGTTCTTAAAATAGCTACTTGCTGACTTTGTGAAGGATAAACCTGTAAGGGCTTCTGCAAATTTCAGATTAGCATCCTTATGGGCAGCAAAGGAGGGGTGTGGTGGGGATGCTAATCTGAAATTTGGATATGTAACTCCTGGTAGTTTAACTCTTGTTGCTGTAGGTCAACCCAGTCTTCTCATTTTCCTTCCTTTGGCTTGATCTGCGTAGTTAGAACATGTGAGTTTCCAGCTCTAGGCTTCTCTCTGGGAAGTGTTCCTTCTGCTTTGGGGAAGTTTGTTATAGTGTTGTGTAGAATTGCTTCTCTGCAGAAACTGATGACAACTGGTCAATGTTAAAATGGGATTGGAAAGACTGAGTTGTGCTTAACTTGGAGCCAGCATTAACTTAATTTTTATTAAATGCAATTACTGAATCTAAACTTCAGAACAGTGCTGTGATACAGAGGCTGTCTTATCTGATTGGTTTTCCTGGTCTCTTCCAAAGGCAAAAAGAAAGTTTCCCCTGATAAGATGATAGAGATGCAAGCAAAGATTGAAGAGGAGAGAAAAGCCCTTGAAACTAAACTTGATATGGAAGAAGAAGAAAGAAATAAAGCCAGAGCTGAACTGGAGAAGAGAGAAAAAGACTTGCTTAAAGCTCAGTGAGTACCCTGCTCTGGGCAGTTTGTGTGGTCGTGTGAGATTTTCCTTAATCTCCAACTCGCTTATGGATGTTTGGAGATGTGTGGTGAGGTGTGTGTCAAACTCTGTATAAACTGAACATCAGCTCTTGCTATTATTGAAGTGAAAGAGGAGCTTACTCTGCTTTCAGAGTTTAGAGAGCAGATGGAAAAGATAAACATTATCTTTTTGTCACTTCTTTCTTCTCCTAACTTTATCTAGTTGTGCAAGATAGCCTAGAAACAGATGAATCCTCCAAACCCTGGAGATGTGTGAAGAGCAGCAGTACCACTGTACTGCTCGATCAGTGGGTAGCAGCTGTGCAGAGTCAGGTTTCCTGCAGTCATGAGTGTGTCACGCTGGGTGTAGTGGTTCCCCATCCTGGAGCTGAAAAGCTGCAGAGATCTCACTGGCCCCTGCAGATAGGACAGTCCTGCTGTCCCCGCAGCAACCAGTGTTCCTGGTCTGAGGTCTCAGCTGAGCTGCCTTGATCTCTGCTCACTCCCTTCCATTTCTGCAACTCTCTGGACGTTGCTACCTCTGGGCATCACTGACGGGGTACCTTGGGGAGCCCTGTAATATCACTGTGGACCTGCAGTCCCTCACAGAGGGGACTTGCAGCAGCAGAAGAGCCTTCTCCACTGACCTGGTTTTGCTTGTGAGACAGCGATGAGAGCTGGAGCTCGGGGAACTCCCCTGCATTCACTTGCACTGCCTCACCCCCGCTTAAACCCTTGGCAGCCAGACAAGTTTTTCCAGCCCTGTGAATGCTGTCTGGGCTGTAAAACTGAGCTGGACCTGCTGCCGTGCGAGCGCTGTAAGTTTTACACATACCTGTCTCTCTAGACAAGAGCACCAGTCCCTGTTGGAGAAACTGTCTGCGCTGGAGAAAAAGGTGATTGTGGGAGGAGTGGACCTGCTGGCAAAAGCGGAGGAGCAAGAGAAGCTGCTGGAAGAATCCAATATGGAACTGGAAGAACGAAGGAAGAGAGCGGAACAGCTTCGCAAAGAGCTTGAGGAGAAGGAGGTGGGGTTGAATGCTGTGGCTGGCTGAAAACAGCAGTGGCAGGACACGCTGTTGTGTGCCTTGGTGTTACTTGTGTGGATGAAACCCAGATGTGCTCTGAAAGTGTGGCAGAAGCTGAGAGCTTTGGAGGCCACACATTGGCAGCACTCACCCACGGGGCAGTGCCGTCACTGTGGGTCTGAGCCAGCCCTTGGCAAATGCTTTGTTGTGTTTAAGTAGTTTCTCCTCTTGTTCGTAGCGTTGCAGCCAGTTTCTGTGCTTGTGTTAATGTGTGGATGTCTCTGCTCAATGTTGCACGCAGCAAGAACGCTTGGACATCGAGGAGAAGTACACCACCCTCCAGGAAGAAGCACAAGGGAAAACCAAGAAGCTGAAGAAAGTTTGGACCATGCTTATGGCTGCGAAGTCAGAGGTTAGTGTCTGAAATGACAGGAAGGATGGTGGCTGGGAAGGGTAAGGCATCAACTTGGTAACACTGCAAAAAGTGCTGTACATTTAGAAATCTTTCTGTGCTGTCCATTTGGCTCATGTAATTCAAAAAGATCTAATTAAGTCTGGTGTCAGAGCTTCACGGGGGCATTTTGGAGAGCTTTTCCACAAGCTTGAGACCCTGGGATGTTCAGAACTTCAAGGAAAAACACTGATTATTTCTGAAACAAAATAAAAGTTCTTTGCTGGCAGCTCGATCTCCTGCTTTGTAGCAGCTCACCTGCTCCCCTGCTCTGACCTGTCTGTCCTTTCTGCTTCTTGCCCTTGGTGCCCACACTGCATTGATGTGCCCTGTGGCTGGCATCCAGAGTTTCTGCTTCATCAAAAGTGTATTTTGTCTTTGGGATCTGAGATTTTTGCTTGAAATCTTGCAGGGGGTATAACTTATCTGCACACTCTTCATCTGCTCTGAGCTGGGTGCAGTCTTGGGATGGCACAAGGCCAGTTCTGGTTTTGTAAAACTGAGAACTTAATGCTGTTCTCAGCCACCTCTGAGCTGGAACATTTCAGAGGGTTTATTCTTCAGAGAGAAATATTCTAGTACTTAGAACCAGAGTTTGCTTTAGTTTCCTAAAATCTTCATCTGGGTGGAAGAGACTGGGTTGTTTTGTTTTCTTTTTTAAGACTTTTATGTCTCAAGCTAGCTCTGACACCTCTCAAATGCCTGCTTTGTCTTCAGATGGCAGATCTGCAGCAGGAACATCAGAGGGAGATTGAAGGATTACTGGAGAATATTCGGCAGCTGAGCAGGGAGCTTCGCCTTCAGATGCTCATCATAGACAACTTCATTCCTCAGGACTACCAGGTAAAAACAACCTGAGGCTGGCACCTGTGCTCAAGCCTGTGGCTCTATTTCTGTCCAACAAATGCAATGAGTTGCCTTCTTTTCCCCTCAGGAGGTTTTGAGAGAGAACTGCTTGACACTTGGCTGCTGAGTTGGTGTGTACTGTTTGCTGTGGCTGAGCTGGGTGGGTACAGCTGGGCTGCATTCCAGGGTTTGGATTGTTAAAATGAGGTGATGGTAAAACAGGAAAAGATGATTTTGTCAAGTGTCTTCTGCTTGAAGATCTGTTGGAAGATGATCAGAGTTAGAGGGTGCATTTGGCTCCAGAACCAAAAAAATGATGTGACTAAACAAATGCAGAGTGGCTTTGGTGTATTTCGCAGGGATTCTGGTAACTTTGGCTACAATTCCATGGTTGGGGAATCTGGTTTAGGGAAGCGGTGTGTAGGGTGTTTGGGGTTGTTGGCTATTCTAATCTCGGTTCTCTTACAGCATGTTTTCCTAATAGTTTTAAAAAGATTTCATAGAATCATAGAATGGTTAGAGTTGGAAGGGACCTTAAAGATCATCAANGTTTAGTCAGGTGTATTTAACTGGTACATTCACCTTGCACCCGTGCTCTGTATCTGTTCAAAACCTCTTTTCTCTGCTGTGCTTGAGGTTGTGCTTGCTGGTGTCAGGCAGTGACGCAAAGCAGAAAGACTGAACTTAAAACACTTCCCTCTTTCTTTGTGACCCCAATATCCAGAAAGCTCGTGAGGAGCTTAAATATGGTGCGTGCTATATAATAGAAAATATAAAAGCTTTTTCCCTTAATCTGGAAAAATTCCCTGATTGCAGTGGTTGTTGCTATCCTGATGGCGTTGGCATAATGGGAAGCCCATGTTTTAGTGGGAGCTGCAACGGTTAGAATTTAGTAGTGGTATTTTTCTCTTCTGTAGCCTTCAGAGTGTGAATAGGGGGTTTTGGAGGTGAAATGTCTATCCTGATGAAGCAACTTGGAATGGTCAAGACTGTCGTGAAGCAGCTTGTCCAGGCCTTTAGAGATGGATGTTCTGGAAAATGCACCTGGAGGGTAGATTGTGTGAGTCTAACAATTACTGTTCTCGTTTATTTCTAGGAAATGATAGAAAACTACGTTCACTGGAATGAAGACATCGGTGAATGGCAGCTGGTAAGTGGTCCCTGGGCAAGTGGGTGACAGCACAGGCTTCTGAGGGGTTCAGTTGAGCCCAGAAATAAATGGATAAAGCTGTAGAGAGGCTCAGTGTGTGCAGCAGGCTTCACTAACAGACTTTCCTTTCTTTAAGAAATGCGTTGCCTATACAGGAAACAACATGAGGAAACAGACACCTGTCCTGGATAAAAAAGAAAAAGATGTGAGTGACCCTTCATACGCATGTATTGAACTGTGCAGGTCTGAGCTCTGCTCCCCTGCCTGCTGCTGCCTCTTTACAGGGACACTGTCCCACTGCAGTTTCGATTTCTTTTGGAGAGATGAGCCTTTCTGGTGTGACAAAAGCATTGCTGATCAGTCTGTAAAAAGATCACAGGATCACAGAATGCTGTGGGGTTGGAAGGGAACTCTGGAGATCATCTAGTCCAACCCACCCATGCCAAACCATGTCCACCCAGAGCAGGTCCCACAGGAACATGTCCAGGTGGGGTTTGGAATGTTTCCAGAGATGGAGACCCCACCACTTCTCTGGGCAGCCTCTGCCAGGGCTCTGCCACCCTCACAGGGAAGAAGTTCCTCCTCGTGTTGAGATGGAACTTCTTATGTTCAAGTTTATGCCCTTTCCCTCTTGTGCTGTCAAGACATTCTGATGGGGTTTTTTTTTGTGGGGATTTTTTGTTTGATTCTGTTTTCTTTTAGCCCTTTGAAGTGGACCTTTCCCACGTTTACCTCGCGTACACTGAAGAAAGCTTGAGGCAGTCTCTGATGAAGCTGGAGAGGCCAAGGACTTCAAAAGGAAGATCCAGGCCCAAGACGGGTAGAAGGTGAAGAACTTTGGAGTATTTATATGTAATGGGGGCTTTACCCAAGGGAAGGCATAAGTTTGTGCATGCAAACTTGCCCTAAGTCTTCAAACACTTGTTTAACCAGAAGACAAAATGCTAAAATTCTGCACGGTATCAAGTTTACCGGTGCCAGGTGTGAGAGAACCAAGCTGAAATCTCTTTTCTACAGTGAAACCTTGTCCAGTAAAACTTATCTGGGAATTATTCTGATGCTCTTTTTGTTGAATTCCCCTCTTCTGGCTTCTTATTTATTTCCGGTGCATCTGCTGTTGTTTATACTGCAGAGTGAAGTGCTGTTGGGGGAGAGATTTCAGCCGGGGGTTTTCTTGGTTATTTTTCTTTGGTGGCAAAGTAGCACTGCTGAGTTTTGATTTGAAATGTGGCTGGTCCCTGCCTTTCCTAGACAGCGTAATGATGTGTGTGTGGTGTTATTTTTCCCTTTCCCCTCTCCAAACAGAAAACGTTCGGCAAAGCCAGGAGCCGTCATTGACTCTCTGCTGCAGTAGGTGTGACCTGTCAGAAGTGCTGTAATAAAAAAAATAATATCAGTGAGTGTATAAGACTTGCCCAGAATTTGGAATTCCAGAGGTGGCACGGTTTGACATGGCTGTAAAATCCATGCCTTGCTGGTATGGAGCTTTTATTTAAAAAAAAAATTGTATTTTTTTTTCCTTAGTTGCCCATATATTGTATGTTATATTAACATAATATTAAACTGATATATAAGATGGTTGTGAAATTCCATGTGTTAAGTGTGTTGTGCAGGGAAAACTTGTTGGCAATCCTTTGAAATGTGTAGGAAATCAGGGGTTTAGCTGTGTGTTGAAGTGCTCTAGACGTGTTAGCTCCAAACAGTTGGTGAAATCCTTGCAATTTAAGGCTGGTAAAGCTGCTTTCTGCCCTGCTTTGCACATACCTGGCAGCTTTCACTGTTGCACTGACCTGTGTTTGAACGTGCTTGCTGTGAACCTTGCAATTAAGAGCATCAAACCCTTTTATTTCCATGCTCCTCACCGTGGCTGGGAACCTTGATGGTGTTGTGTGTCAAACACACGGTCCTTTCCCCTCTGTTTGCCCTAGGAAGTAGCTGAGCAGTGGAGACACAAACTACAAAAGTCTGAGACTTCTGGGAAGGGGCCACACTTGAAGTGCAACAGAAAACAAGTGTGTTTAAGTGTTTAATTTTTGTCTCTTTGGTGTGATCTGCCGGCACTGGGGAGACTGAGGTCTTTAATGCAAAGGCAAAAGAGTGTGCTTTTTGCCCCCCTCCTTTTAAAGCTGTGTTGCAGCATTGCTTTGGCTGTTTTTTTATGCTTCTGAGCTGGATTTTTTTTAAATATATGTGAATTGGCTTGTAGTCTGAGCAGTGGGGATTAATGAAGGGGAATGCTCTAGCGCTGGGATTTGGCCTCAGCCTTTTGGGGGGACTGTGAGCCTCACGGCTCTGATTTTTCTCATCCCTGGCTACCAGGACACCAGAGGAGTGCTCTAAATTGAGGGTGGGTTTGATTTTTCTTATATTTAAACAGGCATGAGTTGCCTTATTTTCCCAGAAGAGCAACATCCCCTGAAATAACTGATGCTGTTTGCATTTCTGTGTAGATTGTGTCATCTCGGGTTTCTGGCTGTGCTCTGAGAGGAGAAAAATTGTCATCTCTGATGACAACCATTGATTTGTGGTGGCTGCTTTTTTTTTCTTTGATATTTGTGCTGCTAAAAGACACGTATCACTTTAATCCATTGCTTTTGTGTCACAGAGAAAACGCATCTCATGTGTGCTTTGTAACTCCTGCTGGAGCTGCAGGCATCGGAGCAGTTCCCCTGCCGAGGGGGTGCTAATTAGCTGTAACTTCATCTAATCTTAGTGTTACCTAGAGATTTAAAAAAACTTTGATTACTTGTAGGAGAAATTGAGTCCTTAAGCATGACAGAAAGAAGGCGGCAGCTCCTTAGGTGTCCTGAGTTCTTGCTTGTAGCCACGTTTGCTGTTACCAGAATGTTCCTGTGAAGTATGTAGAGGAATTAAAAGCTGAGACCCCATTCTTGCTGTCCTGGTCCTTAACTGGATGTGACTGTAATCATTAAAGCTGGTCCTGTGAGGCCATGTTTTGCCCTGGAAATCTGTTCAGTGCTATTCTGAATGAGTTGTAAGCTTTTTTCCTTGGATTTTTTCTTAAATGTGTTTTTTCAGGATCATAACCTGGAAGAAGGACATGCTGCCCTCTGTTTTTTGGGAGGGAGGAACGTCACCTGAGTTCATACAAGATCTGATTTTTGTCACCTGAGTTCATACAGGATACAAATACAAACAGTGGCATTTGTTTTCTCTAGCCTAGCAATTAAAGAGGTAAATAGTCAGAATTTGTCTGATCTAAGCTGTGGTTGGTCTTGCCCTTGAAGAGCTGACCTTCCTCTGCTCAGAAAGGGTTGGGTTATCTCCTGGTAATACTTCTCATCAAACAAAACTGACTGAAAATGGCTTAAATGCTCTTTTGCCCTGAGCCTTGTGTTGGTTCTCAGTCTGAGCAGAGAGGTGTGGGATTTTGGCCTGTGCTCGTTCTCAGAACCAGGGGTAACCATTGCATTTCCCTTTGGGTTATATCTTATGCTAAGGTGGGTTGAGTGATGTGTTTTTGAATTTCTTTGGAACTATGCTTTCAAAAAGAGTGTTGAAAATCCTTGTACCTGACAGACATCAGTGGCTTAAGGATACTTGTGTGAGCCTGACACTGCACTACAAACATTTAACACTTAACTCCAAAGGCATATGCTTTATGACTTAACGTTAAGGTCCTGCTGCTGAAAACAATAGCACTCTGTGTATTTAACTGAGCCTTGGGGCAGAGAAAACACTTAATAAATAATTGCTTGCTCATCTCTAATTGGCAGATTTGGAGAATCTGGTTGTAATCTCCTGTTACAGGGGCTGGAGGACACAATATCTGCTCATACAGGAGGGCATTAAGTGGGCCACTGTCGTGGTCCTGTTGCTCCATCAGCTTGGGGCTTCCCTTAGACCTGGTGTGTTGTGGTGAAGTTCTGGGAAGGTTTCTTTTAAAACCAGGCAGTCTGGCTGGTGGGGCTGCCTTAGGGACCCTCTCTGTAGCCCTGTGTAATCTGTGAAATGGGTCCATGGCACGTTTGAATGAGAGAGAGCTTTGATTGTGTGGGTTTCAGAGCTTAATGCAGCCCTTCTCATCCCAGGTCAGTACCTGCTCTACAGTATTTATCAAAAATCATATTACCATAAAATCTATCATGTGTGCTCATCTGTGCAGCTGTTTCCTCTCATTCCAGAATACCAACCTTAACATAGAGGGGTTTTGAGGCTTTTATGTTGTTTAATGTTGTGTAAATGAATTATTTCATATTTAACTTGTTCCTGATCCTTCTTTAAGTGGAGGGGGAAAATGGTCCTTAGTGCCTTTCACTGTCTGCACACCTCCAGCTTTCACCTCTCTCCACGGTTCTGCTTCCCCAGACCTGTGTACAGGAAAACCTCCTCCTTGCTTGTATAATTTCTCTTCCTATTTATTGGTTTTCTAACTGTTTATTTCTAATTACTCTTTGTTTTATGATCAAGCTTTTGTTGACTACACTGTATATATCAGTATTGTGTCCCCAGAGCATGTTCATCCCATGAAATAAAATTGTTGATTCCTAGTTCCACCTCTCCACGTGGGTTTTTTTTCCAAATAACTTCATACTACAGCATCTTTCTGACTTGGTTGAGTCAGAAGGTGTGTCAGGAGGGGTGACTGAAATAGTTGGTGTAGCTCTGATACACAGCATTTTCTGGAAAAGCCCCAGGGCAACGAGCTCCTGAGGAAGAGGTAGAACAAGAGGACCCTTTGCAAGGCTCTGGAGAAGATGGATGGGGTGAGACCAGGATGCAGATGAAGATGTGAGCCCCTTGTTCAAGCCCATCCTCTGCTGGGATTGTCCCAAGCTGGGGGAAGAGGGACTTTAACTGTTCCCACCCTGCATTCCTGCAGCTGGTGTGAATTTTCCTGCATTAATTAGGGAAGGCTCAGCTCCTTTCCCTTTGCTCCGTAAACCCCGTTGTGCTGCAGCTCTCCCTCTGGAAGAGGTTTGATGCTGCTCATGCAGTAGGTGACTGGCTTGTTTTTTGAGGTCTGCTCCCTCTGCAGCTCCCCTGCGTGCTGTGACTCAGCTGATGCACAAACCAAACCTTGGGGCTTTCCAAAACCATCTCCCATGCTGTGCCAAAGCCAGCTGAGGAATGGTAGACACCTAAATTACCTGCAGGACTCTGGTCTCCTGCTGCAGGAGAGACTTTAACCACCCCCTGGGCTCTGCCACAGGCTGGAGCCATCCCTCCAGGGGGGCTCCCTCTCGCTGTTCCTTTCACTGCTGCTTCTGCTGGGGCCGTGTGTAAATCTATGGTTATAAATATATAATTATAGTCTAAATATTGGCTATAAATAGACTACAGCGTGAGGGAAGAAGTAAGGGTCTGCCTTAGTGAAGGGCTTGGTCTTCCCCTTTTCGGCTCTAGTGCAGGCTTTTGGGTTCCTTGCTCAGAAGCATCCCCTGTTTGTGGCCAGTCCTCTCCACTCTGCCTTCTCTTGACCCTTTTCCTCTGCTCACACCCATTTTGCTCCTGTCAGGACAAGCCTTAACCCTACAGCAAGACAAATCCTTCCTTCCAGCAGCTCTTGCCACCACCGCCCTTGCTTTGGGTGTGGATTTTGGTCTCTAACCCCGTGTATTTCTTGGCAGAGTAGCTGAAGTGCCTTCTGACTTGGTGGTTTTGAAGCCCTGGTTCCCCCAGGAACCCGTCCCTGCCCAGCTCCCTGGGGTCAGCATTCCCCCTCTGTGCCCTGGTTTCTGCTTCCTTCCCAAGCTTGTCCCTTTTCTTCAACGTGGGTAGAAAATACTCATCCTTTCTTCCCTGCCCTTTTTGTTACCATCAGCCTGGTCCCTACTGCTTGTCACCGTGGGGCCATGTCCCAGCCAGGGTGTCTTCTTGTCCCTGGGGGAGACAGGAGTGACCTGAGGGGGGTGTCACTGCACCGTGTCCCACACTCTGGCCACCACCATCAAGATCTCTGACACCCTCTTGGTGCTCAACAGTTTCTGGCCAAGAAACATCTTATGCAACGCCAGCCACTTTAGTCCAAAAATAACATTTATTTAAAGAATTATTATAAAGAATTATTATAAATAACCTTTTTTAAAAAATACAGTGTTACAATAGTTTAAGAACAAATAAAGTATATGGGGTTTTTTGCCTTTCAGCTGCTACTCTTTCACTAATCGCTGGAGGAGTCTGTGTAGGTCTGTGAGGAAGTGCCTCAGGGAGGTGGTGGGACCCGCTGCCACGGGACAGGACCTCTGCCACGGGAACAAAAAGGGCTGTTAGGAGGGAGGAATGGGGTTCTGCAGCCTGCTCCTGGCTGTGGGGGTGGGAGAGGAGGGGGAGAAAACCCCCAAAATAAAAAGAGAAAGCTGGAGGGTGCGTGGGGGTGGCGAGGGGAGGGCCGTGCCCTACCTTGTGGACTGTGCTTTTCCTCTGGAGCACCTGGAGCAGGTTGAGGTGAACACCCTCCAGCTGCCTGTGGCACCCCCGGCCCTGCAAGACCACGGTGCTGGCTCTGCACAACATATCCATGGCGTTGTCCTGCTGCAAGAAGGTGCAAGTGGCTTTTTATTTTCTTTTTAGAAACCCCTCTGTAGCTTAAAACAGCATAAATACCACATTTCTGTTCTAAATGCTTCATTCCCAGCCCCAGAGATGGAGCGTGGTGCCACCAGCTGCTGGGGAGACATCGTGGCAGAGTCTGTCCCAGCAGTGGATACCCCTGTGGCTGGAGCATCCTGCTCCTGGTGTGGAGCTGGGACTCTTTGGGAATGACAAAAGCCTCCCTGGAAGAGGTTGTCCCCGTCAGGGCTGCCCTGTAGCAGCAACAGGCAGAAGATGAGGAACCACCAAGTGAAGCACTGACACTGATAAGAAAAGGACTCAACTGTCCTCCCTGGGGGATGTTCCCAGTGGTGCAGGATACTGGGATGATCCTGGGGGACCATCAGATGACCCCCCATGAGCATGGCTGGATCTGCAGGCAGTGGGATGTGCAGTATCCCTGCTATCTTCTCCCTCCAGGACTGGTGTGGGGACCCACCAGGGCTGCTTGGATCCCTCCAAGGGGTGCTGAGCCCCCAATCCTGACCCAAGGAGGCTGCTGTGCCCCCCGGGCACCCCAGCGGTGCGGGGTGAGGGCAGGGGCTTTCTGTGAAAACAGGAACTCTGGGCTCAGGCAGCGATTTCCAGAGCCAGAAGAGGTTTTATTATCTGCTATTACATCTCCTGCCAACCCAAGAGCTTTCCCCCAGAGCCGGGGCTGAGGAGGGACGGTGTTGAACCCCAGCGCCAGGTCCTGCATGGTAGGAGTGCATGGGTGGCTGTGGAATGGTGAGACACCGCTCCAAGGTGAGGGAAGAAGTTCCTCTTGTCCTTTCTGAAAAGCTCCATGACCCCTCTATCCCTGCTCCAAAGCCCCCTGCCCCTTCCAGCCTCCCCCTTGCCCCCTGGGGTGGCTGGGAGGAGCTGCTGCTGCTCTGGCTGGAGGTGGAGGTGGCTCAGGAGAGCGATGGAGCAGAATCACGGGATATTTGTGGTTGGAAGGGACCTTGGAGATCATCGAGTCCAACCATACACACACCATAAAAGCCAACAATAACAAAAAACCACCACAAAAAAACCCCTACCCCACAAAACAAATCACCCAACTCTGAAGTGCCACATCTACATGTTTCTTAAGTATCTCCAGGGATGGTGACTCCACCACCTCCCTGGGCAGGTTCTTCCAGAAACTGACCACCTTCTCAGTGAAGTCATTCTTCCTGAGATCTCCTCTGACCCTCCCCTGCCCACAGGGATGAGCAGGACCAGCCTGGCAGCCACCAACCTGTGGGCTTCTTGCTCCCATGTGGTGGCACATTGAGGTGGGGCTCCAGACCTTCCTCCAGGCTGCCCCGTGCTCTCCTCTGGCTCCTGCCTCCTCTCCCAGTGCCCATCCCACCCATGGCATCATTTCCCAACCACCACCAGTTGGTTTGAACCTCTCTTACCTTATCGCCTGTGAAAACATTCGTCATGTTCATCTTGTCACAGGAAACCTTTATGGAAACACGAAGGAGAGGAGCCATCAGAAGCTGCTGGATCCATCCTGATGTGCCCATATCTGTCTGTCTGTCCATCCATCCCCCCTCCCCGGGGAGCAGGATGAACCCCACGCCCCGCCGCGCTGCTGCTCGCTCAGCACCTTCCTCTGACTCAGCATCCGTCTCCCCCAACCCCCAGTCAAACCACCCGTCCCTCCCATCAGCGGGGCAAGGCTGAGGTGTGGGAACCAGCCCTACCTCCATCTCCAGGAGCTTGTCCAGCAGCTGGATGCTCTCCTTCAGGAGGGTGGAGGTGCGGGGCAGCGTGACCGCGTGGCCCCAGCAGCCTGACAGCGCCAGGAAGGTGAGCAGGACCGGGATGTTCATGGCCTGCATGGACCCAACCCCACCTCAGCTCACAGTTTCTGGATATTTGGGTGATCGATACCTGCGTCTGCTTTTCTGGAAGAACCATCTCAATTTATGGCTGTGAAATTGCTGAACCCGCAGGAAAAAAATGATTTTTCCCTTATCTGCACTTTCCAAAGTCGCTCCCATCCAATTAGGACAACAGGTCTTTTTTTTTTTTTTTTTTTTTTTTTTTTTTTTTTTTGTAAAAGTCAAGATTTTCTTCTGATCTTGCATTACGTTTCAAGATAGGAAATTTCCACCCTAAGATAACGGTGGCAAGAGACAGGTCACACACGAAAGAAAGAGAGTAAACTGCCCTCTTTGGGGATTCTGTGTTTCTCCGTATCCCAAGACTTTCTCTGCGCCCCGAGGTGAGAGCGGAGTCTTGCTATTTTTTTTTTTTTGTCTTATTTTTTTCTTTTGACTTCTCTATCTGTCCCACAAGCTCTTCCATCTTGCCTTTCAGTTGATTATCTCCAAATCATGCAAAGCATCCTTCATCTGCATACTATTTTCTATCTATGCTTATCTCAACCTGCGCCGGGGAGAAACGGAAAACGTGGCAGAGCCCTGCCTGGGCCCCCGGGGACAAATCCCTCCTGGGCAGGAGCGGGGCATCACCAGAGGGTTCAGGGAGAGATGGGGACCTCCTGGCCAAACAGGCCCCCCAGAACGATGTGTTGCTGCCCCGTGGTGCCCTACGGGGCTGGGAGTGAAGGGTAGGGAGCTGGTGGCAATGAGGTCTTGGTGTCAGGAGTGTGTGGAGAAGTGGTTTTGTGGCTCTGCTCCAGGAGCTGGTGTCTTGGGGAGCTGGAGGCTCAGGGGTGGTGGGGTCTGAGATGATGGGCTTAGGGATGGTTGGCTCTGGGATGGTGGGCTTGATGATGGGCTCTGGGATGATGGACTCAGGGATGAGTCCCCATCCCTGGAAGTGTTTAAGGCCAGGCTGGATGGGGCTTTGAGCAACCTGCTCTAGGGAGAGGTGTCCCTGCCCATGGCAGGGGGGTTGGAACTTGATGATCTTTAAGGTCCCTTCCAACTCTAACCATTCTATGATTCTATGATGGGCTCAAGGATGGACTCTGGGATGACAGGCTCTGGGATGGTGGGCTCGATGGGCTCTGGGATGGTGAGCTCAGAAATGATAGGCTCAGGGATGACGGGTTCTGGGATGGTGGGCTCTGGGATGGTGAGCTCAGGGGTAGTGGGCTTTGGGATAATGGGTTCTGGGATGGTGGGCTCAGGAATGGTGGGCTTTGGGATGATGGATTCTGCGATGGTGAGCTCAGGGATGGTTGGCTCTAGGATGGTGGGCTCAATGGTGGGCTCAATGATGGGCTCAGGGGTGATGGGGTCTGGGACGGTGGGCTCAGGGATGATGGGCTCAATGATGGGCTCGGGAATGATGGGCTCTGGGGTGATGGACTCAGGGATGGGCTCAAGGGATGAGCCCAGGGATGATGGGCTCAAGGACGGGCTCTGGGATGATGGACTCAGGGACAGGCTCAAGGGATGGGTTCAGAGGTGGTGGGCTCAGCAATGACGGGCTCAGCTGGCACCACCGACCTGCGCCGCTGCAGGAAATCGCGCTGAGAAATCCGCTGAGCTGGGAAACTTCGGAGTTTTGTAATAACTAATAGGTATTTTTCTCACTCAAACAGCAACTTGCCGTCAGATGCTTGATAAGAGCTTGCGAGCGCTCGATTAATCCGGGAGCAGGCAGACCGAGAGAGATTTTTGTTTGTCTGATTACGAAATGCCCCAGATGAAGTGGAGTGCCACTGACTCAGAACTACCTTTGCGAGGGATTTGCCAGCGGAGTGCTGCGGCGTTTCCTACCTGCACCCTGTGCGATGGAGGGCTGATAAGCTCCGGCTACGGGACTGTACTGGTATGGTGTCTTCTGCTGATGGTGGCCACGGGGCCAGGCTCCTCGCTGGGATGCCCGTGGCCACCCCCTGGGTCTGGGGTGGGTGGTGGTGGGAGGCTCCCTGCCTAAAATTGATGCTGGGGATGGGGATGAAGGTGGTGATGCCAGGGGTTTCTGCAGCGCTCAGGGTGGAAAGCTCTGAAGTTAGAGTAAAGGAAGAGAAAACGCTCAATTAACAGAAAAATGTAACCTTTGAGCCACTCGGGCTGAATCACGGGGGGAAAGAGCATCACTGTGTGATGGGAAAGTCACCGTCGAAGAAAGAAATTCCCATGTCCTTTCCCAAGGGTGGGACGCAGCTGATGGCAGGGGGATGGCTCCAACCCTGTGCTGTTCCCATCTCCACCCATGGCGGGTGGAAGAGTCATATCTAGAGCCTTGGCATCACCTTCACCCCATTCATCCTTCAGGAGATGACCCTGCTGCCTTTTTCCCTGCTGAAGGAAGGTGCTTGACTCAGTTTTTCTGCCCCTCGTGCCCTTGATGCTTTGAAGCGTCTTCCCATCACAGGAGGACCTGCCCAGGCTCCCAGCCCTGGTGTCTCCAGGGTTCTGCTGAAAGCCACAGCCCCTGGCTTGGCTTTCCCTCTCTTTCCTTGACCCAAACTGGAGCCATTCCCAACCAGCCACCAAGAAAAGGGCCGTGAGGGTTTGCTGGGTGTCACACACTGCCCAGAGGGGAATTTTGGCTGGCAGCGGGAGGGATGTGCTTCATTTTCATTCCATTTTCCCTGCCGTGGCTGGTGCTGGTGTGAGTAACGCTGTGGTTTGTCCTGAGAAAATCCAAAGGCTGCAGTTACCTCCCCATCACGGGCATTTATAGCAATTATTTCCTGCATTTCTAGTGATTTCCTATATTTCTGGCAATCGCTGTATTTTTAGCAAGCTCCAGCAGCCACCTTGCCCATTTATTCCCTTCCCGAGTACCTGCCACTGCTGGCACCCAAACGGGTGCTCGTCCCATGAGGCAGCCCTGTCCCTTCCCCTGCCCATGGACCAAATACACCCTCCCCCCACCCTGCAGCGCCACTTTCAGCCCTGACACCCCCCAGGTCTCAGTTGTACCCCAAAAAACACCCCCTTTATCACAGCCCAAGAGCCTCTTCCCATGCCCGGACTCCCCTCCCTGCTCCTCCAGGGTTTTCATTGATGGGGTCTCCTCCAGGGTGCTCATTGACGCCTTTTTCTTCTTGAAAACTTGCTCTTTGGTGGCAGCCCGGGTAGATTTGAGGTATGTTGCCCCTCAGCTGCCATCCTTCCCCGCCTCTTTCCCCTTGTGCCAACGGACCAAGGGGTCAGCATCCTCCCAGCCCCATCCCAGTGCTCCTCATCAACTGCTGAAGGTAAGAAGGGGGGGGATCGACTACAGAAACCACCGATACCGAGAGCTCATGATCCAGTAGTTTATTGCTTAAGCCCTGAGACACTTTTATAATATCAGTGCAAAGTTGGAATGTAAAAAAAAAACAAACTAAAAACATAACAATCCTAAAATGTAGACATCCAAATACACGGTGATTTGAATATATTAACTCTGTTGTAATAACAAATACTTTAAATAGAGGGAAGAACAATAAATTACGAATCAGCACAGGTTCGTTTGCTGTCACAAAAAGGCAATAACAGTTCCCTAAGAGTGAGGTAGTGGTATTTTAAATATGCCTGTATTCCACAGAACTGTTAAAAATAAACCACCTGTCCTGAATACTGGCTTTAGCCTTTTTGGTTTGGGGTCCCAAGTGAAGAGAAGCTTCCAACAGGCGGGACCCTGCGGTCTCGACTCTTTAGATCACGCAGTATAAAAATAAGTTATTTATTTAAATAAAATATATCAATAAATAAACTCCAGAAGGATGATGTCAACGAGCACCCATTAGAGCCAGAATTTTCCTGCAGACTCCCCTGGTTTTCACTATCAATAACTTAAAAGCCCACTGAGAGCATCAAAGGCACGTGAAAAGTTTGGGGAACAGCCGTGGCTGGAGGGGAGGCAGCCCCCCGCGTCCCCCCGGCTCCTTCCCACCTCTCCCTCTGGGATGATGCACTTCCCCAGCTCTGCTCCCACTAGGAACCCACTGGGATTCGTCCCCCTGAGCTGCTGTAGGAAATGGTTAGCAATAAATGCATCATTTTTGGCCTAGATTTTGATCTCTTCGAGAAGAGGAGCCAATTATGCAGAAGCCTCCCTTCATGAAGAGGAACAGGAAGCAGATAATTCGGTTTTGGTTTTGGTCGGCGCTGCAGGAGGAGGTGAACGAGTTAAAAGCTCAGCATCCCTGGCTGCGGGGGCCGGGGTGATGCTCTGCTCCTCCCGGCTGGGCAAACCCTCCCAAAAACTTTCCTAATTCTTCCCAAGGGGTTGCATCCCTCCATCCCCAGGGGCTGGATCCTTCCTGGTGGGTTGGATCCTTCCCAGGGGACTTGTATCCATCCTTCCCAGGGGCTGGATCCCTCCCAAGAGGTTGCATCCCCGCCAAAGGTTTGCATTTCTCCCAAGAGGTTGGATCCATCCCTACCAAGGGGTTGGATCCTTCCCAAGAGGTTGGATCCATCCCTACCGAGGGATTGGATCCTTCCCAAAGAGTCCTATCCATCCCTGCCAAGGGGGTTGCATCTATCCCAGGGGGTTGGATGCTTCCAGGGCATCTATCCCAGGGCAGCCTGGTCCAGAGGAGCCTTCTCCTGCAGAGGTTGAGTCACGTCTAAAACATGACTCCTCGATGGAAACCTTGGCAGATGCCAGGTTCCTGCTGGGAAGGGGACCTTTCCCATGGTGGGGACTCACGTTGGGTTGGGGCAGAGCTAAGGAAGAGCATGCACCGAGGAGCAAAACGAGAGAGAGAGAGAGAGAAAACAAAAAAAAACCAACCCCAAGACACCCTGCAAAACCTATTTTAAGAGCTACCAGCAGTGAGGGCCCTGGGCAGGAGTGGGGCCCCTCTCAATGCGCCGCCGCCTTGGCCAAGCGCCTGTACATCCCCTGGGTGAAGTTCCCCAGCTCCGGCAAGAAGTTGCGCAGGTAGATCTCGTTCTCGTTGCTCAGGGAGCAGTTCTGGGGAAAGGAAAAGTGTGAATCTGTTAAAGCTGGGCAGCTCAGGAGGCACCGAGCCAGGCTGCCAGTCCGACCTGCTGCTTTGGTGCCATCCTCTCTGTCTCATGTATTTATTTCGGCAATAATGGTGTTAGGAATTGGGGGAGAAGGTGGCCCAGGAGGGTGGGAATTTGTCCTTCTCTCAGGACAAGCCCCAGTGCTCAGTGGTGTGACCCTCAGGGCCACTGATTTGGGGTGGGGGGGGACTCAGGGAGGCTATTCAGGCTTTTCCCGTGGGAAAAATGCTGCCGCAGTGCCCGTGGCTGGCCCCATCGGCTGGAGCTGCCCTGTGGGGACATCTGGGGAGCCTGGGGACATCTGGGGAGCCTGGGGACCGTGCTGTGACAGCGTGGGGGGTCTCGGGCAGCCTATGGAAGGGTGGGGGATTAGGGGGTGCTGCACCTCCCACTTACCCTCTTGCCGTGCAGGCTCTGCAGGTTGATGATGAAGGGCTCATAGTCCTTCTTGCATCTGGTGACCTTGGTGAGGGCCATGGCAGCCTGGCATAGCAGCTCCTGCTCCGACAGCTGGTGAGACACGGCGGGAGGAGAACGTTAATGCAACCAGGAGCTTGATTTAAGCTGATGCTACTTATCAAGGCGCCCAGAACCTGTGGGATATTTCACGATGACTCCCTAAACTGCTTTTATTTCATGGTTGTGCCTGACAGCTGGGCTCGGGGGACCCGGAGGGGAGGGGGACAGAGCCACTAGAGGTAGGTCCTTGGTCACAGGTGGCAGCGAGCCCTGTGCTCGCCCCCAGTGACTGGCACTGGGTGACTAATAAAGCCACCCCTGCTCGTGGGCTGTGCCCGTGTTTATCACAAGTGCTGTTCTCCCACCCCTCTTTTTCTCTCCATCATCTTTTACCTTTCGATCCGTGAAGGGGACCTGCGCCACGCGGGTGTCATTGCAGGGGACCTGGAGAGGCGACACAAAGCAGAGCAGTCATTATGAGACACTCATTACGAGATCGTTAGGAAGAGACCGTCATTACGAGACCGCCCCCGAGGAGCCACAGGCTGTGCCCTCCCCCGGGAAGGGTCACCGTGTCCCCAGCCCTCTCTGTCGGGACACGCCTGGATGCACCTCGGGTGATGCCACCACTGAGATCTGTCTTTCCACCGACTGTTTCAAAACAGATTCCCGGGAAGACGGTCCCTGGGTTTCACAGCTCCCACAAGCAGTTGTTTGGGGAGGGCAGGAGGGTCCCTGGGTGCTCAGCGGGTTGCAGGGACACCTTGGCAACTCACAAAGTGCTGGGCCACCGTGTCCCCACCACCCTGTCACCCCGACACAGCTCTGCCTATTGGACAGGGAGGTTTGGGGGAGCCCATCTTGTTCCTCAGCATGTTTTTCTGCAGTGTCCACGGCGTCAGCTGGAAAAACTCATCCTGCCCAACCCCAGCAACCTCTGGTACGACCAAGTCCAGTGCTGAGCACCCAAAGTCTTGGTTGAAATGGGCTGGGGTGCCCAAAGCATCAAGGAACATCATCACCATCATCATCATCACCATCATCACCATCATCATCATCAGCAGTGTTCCTCTGGTCTGTGAGCAAAGAAAAGAGGTGAAGAGGCATTTACCTGCGCTCCTGAGTGGAGCTGTTGGATGCGGTGGGTGATCTCCGACAGCTTTAGCTTGGGAGAGGTGGTCATCATGGGTCTGGAAGAAACGAGCTGGAGCAGGGAGAGGAGGGCGAGGGCAGCCTTCAGCCAGGGGAGCATCCTGCCAGCACTTCCCGAGCGCTCGGCGTGCTGGTGGGGCTGGCTGGCCGGGGCCTCTCTGCCTCACTGCTTGGCAGAGCACCATTCTTATAGTCTCCATGGACTACCAAATATAGGTGTCTTCCTGTGCTGCTCAGGCGTGGTGGTGGGAAGTGCCACTCGCCCCAAAGAAGGGCATTATGTAATGACGGCGAAGACTTTTCGCCCTCAACCAAGATTATCTGCTCTTCAGCTGCCGTGCAGATTTTAATCGCCTAATTGATAGATGGGGAGATAACCGGGATGAGAAGTTGAGAATTTCTCTTTGATGCCCTCAGGATCTATTTATTATCGAGCCTGTTTGCATCGTGCCGTGTTTAGAAAGCCATGAACCTGTGCACAACTTGGCCAAGGCGTGGGTCAAGCCAAGGCAGGACCCTACGTGTGGAGAAATACCTGCTGAAGCTTTCCTTCTCTCACCGGTGCAGAAGACAGTGAGTTTCACAGAAAGATTGGCTCCAGGATGGATGTGGGTGGACACCTGGTGGGCTCCCGGCTCCTGCCCTGGGTGACAACGTCTTCTGGAGGGTGACATGACCCCAGTGAGCATCTGGTTGAATTTGGAAGTGTCTCCTCACCATGTGCTGAGAGCAAGACCAGCTTCACCATCCAGGTGGATCTGTGCCCGGGTGCTGGAGCAACCTGGGCACCAGCATCGCCCTTGGCTTAGAAATCCAGGAGCTGAAGTGCCACCAAAGCAGGTATTTGCTTCTGCACTTCAACGTGCCCCTCTTCCACCTGCACAGGGTCCTGCCACCAGCTTGACACCCACCTATGCCAGGGACACCATCACAGGGTGGGGGTGGGAGCACCCTGGTGCTGCCTCTCGGGGCACCCTGACCACCTGCCACCTTTCCCGTTGATGTGGAGGACACCTCTCCTCCCACGTGGCCCACCTGGGGACATTCTGGGACCACAGTGACCAGTCATTGCCAGCGGTGACAGTGACACTTCAGAGGAGGAAATGGTGCGCGGCTGCTGTTGCAGAGGAACAGCCCAACACTGAGTCAGAAGAAGAAAAACCATTCACACCAAAAACTTTGGCCATGATGGCAAGCAGCTCCAGCGAGCTCAGATAGCCAAAGTCAGATCTGAAGAGACAAGAGAAACCTCAAAACTTTTATCAAGATGTTAAACATCTGCAAAGAAATTAAAAAAAAAAAAAAAAAAAAAAAAAAAAAAAAAAAAAACCTTTCACATAAAAAAAAAAACAGAAGAAGGG